>VDFB02242601.1:0-10734 GCA_007258455.2 Sequoia sempervirens | reverse complement strand
GATGATGTTATGTTTATGCATTTGTAATATGATATGGATGTTATTTATATGCATTTATGATATGAGATGGATTTTGATATGTTTTTATTATTTTTGCGGACTAATCATTATGATGCAGGATGGTGTAGTAATTATGCAATGATTTTGTGGTGATGTATGTATATATGTGAGATGTTAATTTATTTTGAATTTTGCAATGTATGCAATGCATCGTGACATGATAGATAATGAATGTGGTATGAATAATGATGAAAAGATAAATGATATGTAAAATGGTAATATGATGATAATAAAATGATGATAAAATGATAAATGCGAATGGTAATGAAATGGTATGAGATAATAAAATGATAAATGAATGATAAAATGATAAATGATAATGGTAGTGAAATGATATGAGATGATAAAATGATAAAATGATGAAATGATAAATGGTAAAATGACAAATGATAAATGGTAAATGAAAGTGATGGAATGATAATGAATATTGAATGATATGGTAATGATAAAGATGATGAATGTATGAGGATAAATGTTAATGATAAAATGAATGACATGATAATAATAATGATGAGGATAATAATGAAATGAATAATGAAAAGGTGATAATGACAATGATGAAAGGAAATGATTAAATGGTTTTAATTAAAATGATAATGATACAATGATAATGATATATGAGAAGGATGATGATAATGAGAATGATAATGAATAATAAATGATATGGGAATGATAAAGATAAATATGATAAAAGGAATGATAAAATGAGAATGAATGATGAAATGATAAATGAACCATGAATGGATGCAATGAATCAAATGTCCAAATGTCCTCCACAAAGACTCAAAACTATAGGACAACTGTTAATGCATTCATTCAGCCTTGCAAAATACTGTTGTGAATCTAATATGCAGATATATGCAATGATCCAATGAATATGCAACTATATGTAACTAACCAGTTTGTTGAGCCTGTTATAAGCCTTCTTGAATCATCATAGAATGTTTTGAAATGTTGGAAGTATGTACAAGCATCAGAGGGGAAATTAGCACCAATGATGACCAGAGTACATCTTTCATGAATTTTGATATAGCAAGAGAACACAAGCATCAAGGTATAATTGAACCGAGATGACCTAAGCATTTCTTGCATAAACAGACAAAGATTAACCACCATTCTGATGCAAATGTGGAACTGTCATTGATGATATTGCTTTGATCATCATGTCCTGTGACATATTTGCATCAGATTGACTGTTAACCTCAAGACACCAGACAAAGAAAATCATTCTCATTCCTTGCCACTCTAGTTCAGTACATCATTGAGTGTGATCCAGAGTAATGATATCGAAAATCAAACAACTTTTGGTCAAACATGTAATACTATTATTTCATGCATTATTCAGATTTCTGGATCATCCAATAGACAAGGATATGACATCTTGCTGAAAAGTGTTTCATGATCGGATAAAGTTGTTGCATGAGTTTGTTGTTTGTTTGCATGCTCAGATTCTATGTCATAGTCTAGCTGTTTTGGTATGCTCTAAAAGTTAAGTGCCCCCAGTTGAGTTTTTGCCCCGTTTATTGACACAACTTGTGGAAAGGAATATGTACAAATGATCAAGCCATGGTAAGACGTTTTAACCCTCTAGGTACATGGCGGCAGGATGATGCGATTAATGACCCTAAGATGTGAAAAAGATGCAGAAAAAGGGAAGCTTTGAAAAGACAAAGTGCAAAACAGGAACTAATAAATGGAGAGGTACAGATAGCGTCTATTTGCCAGATTTTCACTATCCGTATTTATTGCATTTTTTTTTATTTTTTTGTATTTTTCTGTCAATAGACTGCCTGTTTGCCAGGTTTTCACCCTATGACATTCTCTTTGATTTTTTTTGTATTTTGCTATCAATAGACTGCCTATTTTCCAGGTTTTCACCCTATGACATTCTCTTTCTTGATTTTTTGCATTTTTCTCACATCCATATCATATCCCAAATGCATCCATCCTTTAATCTTTAACAAGAAAATTTTATGCCCTTGGGAATAGCTATGGATTGATTTTCCATCTGCAAGACTGTAGTTATGGGGCATAAATTAGTAAGTCCTAGCTTTTTCATCACATCAATAGTCATCACATAAATGGCTGCTCCAAGGTCCACCAAAGCATTAGGTATTTCTACCTCATTAATTGTTATTGTTATAAGCGGACTACCTGGATCATCATATTTTAGAGCAGTGGTTGTCCTAGCCAACAAGTCAACTAGGTACCCTTTTATGTGGATGGTGTTGATTTGTTTTGGTTTTCTCCTTGGGGTTTTGATACACAACTATTTAATTAGCTAGTTTAACTGAAGAATCTCCTTAATTTCTTGTACCAAGGGGACTTCAATCTGTAATTGCTTAATTTCTTGTATCAATGAGGTTTTGGTGGATAAGGTAATTTTCGAAGCATCTTTCATAGGAATTGGTTTTCGATGCTCTAGAAAAGGTGCTTTGATTTTTTCTTTAGGCATAGGATCCTTCAGAAGTTTAGTTGGAGTATCTTTCAAAATTTTAGTTGGAGACTAACCCCCCTCCTCTTGAGGTAGGTCAGAAGCTCCAGCTGAATATGGGGGGGTAGGCTTATATTGCATAGTGTCTGGGATTTGTTCTACGGATCTGGGCATTATTGTGATTTTCTTAGTAGACTTATTGACAGGTTCATCTAGGATTTCTTCAATAGTTTCCTATGAAATTATTTTTCCAAACCTTAATTGTAGATTTCCATAATGTATGGTGTTAAGTCCAGTGATATTGTCTTGTTCGATGCAATATACCGAAGTATTTGGACAATTGTTCGTAGGGTTCGAAACTAGTTGTGCTAGAAGTGGTGGTTGGTTAACTTGTTCATTTTGTTGAGTGTTCTGGGGAGGTGGAAGAATATTATGTTGTTGAGTAGGCATCCTCCTAGGGCCAATATAAAATTGATGTTGAGGGTACCACTACTATTGAGGCTGGTTAGGCCATTGAGGGTTACCCCAAGATTGATTTTCCCATTTAGGTGGTCCCCAAGGATAGGTTCCCCAATTAGGGGGTACTAGAGGTGGTGCCTATGGCTAGGGGGCTCGCCATTAATTATTGTTACAATTGGGTTGGGGTCTCCAATTAGGGTTTGAGTTTTGGCTATAGCAAAAATTTCCTCCAGGTCTTTGATTTAAAATGTTTACTTCTTCCTCAACTAGGGTTGTTCTTTTCTTGGAATTCTTGATGGAATTTAGAAGCTCACACTAATTGGTGGGGTGATTTTTTTCACACACTTGACAAACATCAATCTTGTCAACTTTGTCCAAGGGACATTCCCTTAGCAAACGTTTGTTTCGGCACCTGGGGCAATAGATAGACAAAGTTTCAGGATTTTTTTTTTAGCTTATATGTCATCTAAGGTGGTGTTTAGTTGAATAATAATGTCAGTTTTGAAGTTGGCTAGATCCTCACAAAGTTTGTTTATATCATTCTAGAACCTTTAAAGAGAGTGGCCTTTCTAATTATTCCTCGATTTTGAGAGAGATTCTAATACAATTCCATAATATCGTCCAATCCCAGTTGGGACACATCTCCTTTTCCCATTAAGTCCAAGATCCTTTGAGCTTCATTGTCAATACCTTTAAGGAATAGGGTCTTTAGAATATCAAAACTAATGGCTTCTCCACCACAACATTTGGATAAGAAGATAAACCTATCTAGGTAATTCTCCAAATTTTCATCCTCATTTTGCCTTATATTGATATTTAGTTCCTCTTTCATATCGCTGACCCTATAGTAACTTTGGTATTTCTCTAGAAAGACAAAATCCATTTCATCCTAGGTGGTTATCGACTAAGAAGATAATCCCATAAACCAACACATGGCTGAGTCTTTAAGAGTGGAAGGGAAAAGTTTGAGTTTCTAATTATCATTCTTGTAATCATATGTTTCACACAAGACTTTAAACTCAAATAGAAATTGATCAAATTCCTCAGTAGAAAAACCCTAGAAGGTTGGAAGGAAGGCTAGTGAGACACTAATACATTTGACTACAAAATATGATGAAATTGTCTGACGAAATATGTAAAATTCGATGTTCATTAGGTGCTTGTAAAATTTGATGTGTAATTTCCAATTTTTTGAAAATTTATCCCCGACGTTTGACGAACCTAGGGTTCATCGAAATGTCAGCTATCATTTTCGTCAAACTTTTGACAAACATGAAAAATTAAAAAAATCAAATTGTGGCCGACATAAAGAAAAGTGAGTTCATGGCTAATTTATTGCGACAATGTTTTTCTCTACTTGAGACAATTTGTGGAGAACTAAGGATGATTTTCTTGGGGAAAATAAATAAAAATTCAAGAAGATATCGCCAGGTTGAGGGTAGTCATTGTCGTTTTGCAGAATTTAGTTGTGAAGTCAAATTTGTAGTTCCAGGGTTTTGAGAATTTCATGTTCAAATTTTGTTGTGTGGAATCACCATAAGATCACAACCAAGGAACAAATTCTTGTGACTGTAATTATGTGATCCATAACTCTGTTGGTCATGTGGCATAGTTGTGCTATAGCAAATACAGGATGCATTCATGTGTGACCCAAGTTTAATGTGGCTATGTTGTGATAGAAATGTAGGCACTCATATAATATAGTTAATTCAGGTTGTATAATGTAGGTTTCAATCATCATTGGGTGCATTCAAGTTGTCTCAAGTTTAATAGGTTAGGATGTAATTATAGCATGATCGAAGAGTGATTACCTCTTGCTGCAATAAAGAGCCTATAACTCTAGTTGATATGCAGAGTGGTTGTGTTATATCAATTATGTAGTGCATTCAAGAACAACCCATGTTTAATGGGCTATTCTAGAGAGTGATCAAGATTTTCTAAACCTTAGGGGCAACCCCGTTGGCTGAACAGTTGGTATGGTTGGGCTAAGGCTTTGGGTTCATCCCATGTAGGTCCAAGGTTTGATTCACGTCGACCGATTTCAAGTGGTGGCAGTTTAGTGTGGCCCTAGGCTGTCACCTCCAGTGGAATAGTCTCACCTCAGCTCGTCTCCTTCGTCCCCCAAAACTTGGAAAAAAAGTAAGACCAAGTAAGGGAGGTGGAGCCTCGGCCATTGAGTCGGGGATAACACTGGTCACAAAAACAAAATTTCAAACCACAAATTTCATATCACATTCTCTCAAAAGACTAAATACCAATGGACCTACAGTTTGTAATGATTTCTTTGTAGAATTAAAAAAAATAAATAAATGATGTATTTCCCTATAATTAGATAATGTGGAGATCTCCTAAATCTGCCCCAGCTCACTACCCTCTTTGGTACTGTATTCATTACTCCAGCTACCAGGGTTTTGCATGTGACATCTTTAATATCTTCATGACCGTGGCTTTTAAATAGATCTCGGTCTTTTCTTTAATCCTTTTCATGGTAACCCTTGAGTTCCATAATCTACCTTCAATCTCTTCTAAGAATGTTGTCTTTTGCTAGACTGCATAGTATGCATATAAAGCAAGTCTTTCATACCTGCCATTGTTCCAAACCACCACTCACTGCCTTGCTTAAAATGTTGCCTCCATAAGTACAATAGCATGTTTTAAAATCATGGTTGCCATTGATTGAACATTAAGGTCATCACTTTCATCATGAAGATACAATGAAGTTTTTGTCTTCAAACTCAAGGCATTATGTAAGATAACATTGTGAATTGTTTGTTGTGTACGATTCAATTTTCTTGCACATTTACTGCTTTTCTAGTTCTTCCTTTAAGACTTAGTATTGCACCCTCAGCTATAATCTCAAACAGATCACTCACTATCACTTGAAGATTCCTTTCATGAGCATCATTCTATAAAATCAAACTATGCCCTATAGATTGCCTACTTACTATAGGGGACTCATTGTTTCATGGTATTGTAGTTCTTAAGATCCTTCAACCTTATTGACACTAATTCAGAGTCCACAAGGTATTATTCACTATTCTCCCATCTTTGATGAGTCTGAAAACACTGCTCAAACATGCAATCCACTACCTCCATTATACATTAATGGCTAAGAAGAAACATTGAACCTATGATTACCACTGTTACTTCATTTGGACAGGCATTCCCTGATTGCATTTTCTCTGTCTAACACTACCAAAAGCATTTGAAAAACCCTTGCAGGTAAGGGAAATTACCATTGCACCCCACTTTACTATGCAAAGGTTTGAGCTTGCCATCTTGTCACTACTCAAATTTTATTTTTGATCACACATCTCGTAAGGATCTCATTCTTCTTGCACCTCAGATTGTATTTCATACAAATGTCAATTAAGCTGCATAGTGTGCTTTTCTGTTATTGGCTACAATCTTTAGGATTGCAAGATTTTCATTATTACCTACAATGTCTCAATCTTTCTGGTATTGCAACCTCACTAATCCGCTATAGTTATTGTTTATGTTTCTACGAAGGCCTAGGGTTTGTACCCTAATCGTGCTCTTACCAATGCTTTTGTTATTTTTTATTAGGGCTCTCTCAATGTTGAGGGACCTAGGGATAAGCTCGTCATAAGAAGTGACACATTGCATCTTTAACTAAATGGATAAATCCATATTGACATTAACAATGATGATTCTGACTTGTTGCTCCTTAGGAATGGGTCACTTGTTCTTACTAGTTCGCTACCTCCATTGTTGTAGGAAGTTTGTGATCCAGTTCAATATTTTGATTTTAGGAGTCTTAACGGTTGGAAATCATTGTAAAATTAGAATTTAATAAGTTTTGGAATTAGCATATTAAAGTGTTTTTTGGGGTTATTAACTTCAAACTATCTTCTCTTTTGCAGGGGTGGTTGCATGCCAAATTTTTTTGGTGTAAAATATTGGAATTATTAGATTATGTTACCTATCTATGAATAAAAATTATTGGAGTGTGAGTTTGATATTTTTTGAAGATCTAAATAGTCAAGCTTGGTTAAGAAAAATCATGTCAGATAATATTAGTCTAGAACAAAATGAAGAGACACTTGATAGATTGTGGGCTAGATTGAAAAGAAAGGGTGATGGGAAATGTTATTGTCCTTGCAATAATTGCAAGGGCTTAAAGACGACGAATTTTAATCACAACAGCTGAAAAAAATTGTAGGTAGCATGGTCACATTGAAGGGAGGCATGATTATCATCCATTGGTAAGTCGTTCATTATATGTGTTTATATTGTTTGAATTTGTAAATGTTTACATTGTTTTAACATTATATATATATAATCAATTGATCATGATCATGGTTTATTTGTGTCTATCATTATTATAAAGGTGGGGTGTCGTAGGGAAGATGATATGGATTATCACAGCCCAGAGAATGTGGTTTTGCAAGTGGACGAACATGGAGTTGTGAATATCAAAGATGAAGTTAATGATCCTATGGAAGAAGATGATCATGCGCCAAAAAACACAGTTGAAGATGATGGTACGAATGCATTGATCCATGAAACATTTAGTGGTAGAGCTGATCATGATGATCAAGATGACTTTGATGATGGTCATAATTTACCTGTACTTGAGAAGGTATATGAGCCCCTTTATGAAAGCTCTGAAACAACTCTTCTCTCTGTTGTATTGTTGTTGTTGAACTTGAAGGTTATGAATAGTTTATCAAACATAGCAATCTCATGGATGTTAAGGTATGTCATATATGTCATCTTTTTTCATCTATTTTAATTGTTGTTAGTTCATCACTAGTAAATAAATGATGAAATATGTACCATTAATATCTTTATAAGAACAAATTACATTTTTTAGATTGATTGGTGAATTTTTGTTACCACTATCAACATTTTACCCTCACACCGAGATTTATGTGCCATTATGAAAGATATCTAAATGGAGTATCAAGCTAAATAGATGCATGTCCCAATGATCATATTATATATCATAAATACGCAAAATTGTTCGTAATGCCCGTAATGTCATATCGTAGATACTTAACATATCAAGGCAATGTACAGTGCCTGTTGGTTCTTCATTATCTACTATTCCATCGCATGCAACGATTATTTAGGTGCAAAAGCTTAGTGCAATTTATCAATTACCATGCATGAAATAGAAGTGGAGATGAAATTATTTGAATTCCTGTGGATGGTTCTACATTTAGGGACATGGGGGAAAAATGGCCACACTTAAAGAAGAACCTTGTAATCTCAAGCCATTGGGAGCAAACGGTGTCAATCCATTTGGAGAGCTGAGATCTATTTACTCAGTGTGGCCTATTTTGTTATCAACAATAACATTCCTCCATGGATGTCAATAAATAGGGAGCACATAATGTTGTCAATGATTGTTCCAGGTATTTGTTTACATCAATTTTTTTTAACGTAGTAGCATTTTATTTGTCTTATTTTTTGCATAATGACTTATATTTCTTTTCATTCAATAGTCATGTACATTAATTTATACGCATTGCAGTAAATGGTTATAATAATTATGTAATGTTTATGTCTATCCAACTAGGTATGTACCAAGTTAAAGATATGAATGTGTGTATCGAGCCTCTTATCGACGAGTTACTAAAGTTGTAGAATGATGTCACTATGTATGATGTCTCTAGACCAATAGGACAAAGACAATTTCAATTCCATGCAATGCTTGTATGGATAATCCATAATGCCCGTGGCTACCATTTTGTGGTATGTTATAACGTTCGACTGCACTTTAAGAAAACTTAATTTGATGAAGTAGATATCATGCATGTTTTTAAAATAATCTATTCATTATATATAATTGTAAAAATTGACATATTTAATCCAATTATATATCATCTTGTAGGTCTTCAAACAAAGGGAAATTTTGCATGTCCAATTTGTGGTCCAAAGATGAAATCTCATCATTCAACAAGTTTAGGAAAGCAGGTGTTTAATGAGTATAGGCACTTCCTCCACATAAATCATAAGTATCAAGCTACTGAAAAACATCTTTTCAATGGGAAAGAGGAGACTACATCAAACCATTAAAAGAAATACCCTCGCCTATGGAATTTGGAATATAATAAAATTAATCATCAAGGTTATACATCAGATCAAATTGTTTATCTATCATATATGATATGTTTGGAATTTATATTTTTATATTGTGTTGTGTTTACTATGTTGCAAACACAATGATTGTCGCGAGCACCTTTTTTAACTTATATGCTTCATGAAGGTTGTCAAGGCATTAATATCACCTACAAGGACTCAAAAGTTGTCCTAGAAAATTTTAGTAGGTTGCCCTACTATGAGTAGCCAAATTGTGTAAGATTTGTTTTGATACAATGCATATTAGAAGAATACAACAAAAACGCTATGGAAATACACATTATATTGGATGGAAGATATGACAAAGAAAAAATTATCAAAATGTGTAGTGACATTCAGGAAGCCAATCATGCAATGAAAAATGCCATTCAATTAAATATTGATGGAGACCAAATTAATATAAGTTCCCTTCCTTGGTTATTAACAGAGTAGAAAAGCAATGCTATAAAATAAGTCATACAAAAAAATTGATTTCCCACAGGATTTGCTACGAACATAAACAATATAATAACAAAGAAAGGTGGATTTGGGTCAGGGATGAAAATGCATGATTGGCATACCTTCATTAAGGTAATTATTTTGGTATATTATATATACTTGCATAATGCATGTAATTTTTAGTGTATTGTGTTTATTACTTTTGAAAAAATAATGAAAAGATCATTTTATAATTGTTGCAGTACATTCTACCTCTATATCTCCCAGACAACTTTGACAACAATATCAAGCAAGTTATATATGATCTTGAAAAATACATGAGGTAAGTAGTGACATTTGTTCAATTCTTTGTATACATCTTATAATTGCCATTTGTTTTACTTGTTATGTAATATACTGTATATTTTTGTTAAATATCGTTAATATACTTGCGCCTTGAATCACTTGTAGATGGTTATCATCTAAAGAAATCCATAAAGAAGATATAAATTATTAGAAGAGAAAAATTATTTGTCTAATGTGTGAAATGCAAAAATGTCTATCTTCAACATTTTTCAATGCACAAGAACACTACCTCATACACCAAGTTGAGGAGATTGAATTTTGTGGACTTGTACACACAAGGTCAATGTGGATGGTTGAGAGGCACTTGAAAATATTGAAGGCTTTGGTTAGACAAAGAGCACATCTTGAGGGTTCTATGGTGGAGGGATATATGGTATACTAGACCATGGTGTACATTAGTGAATATCTTTCTAAGTTTGTAGCAAAGATCCATGTAGATCGCATTTGGGATCCCAACTCCATTAACAAATTCGAAGGGGAGTACCTGTTGGGGAAAGGTAGATTGAGGAAAGTGAAAGGTAATTATATGATGGTCATGGAGATTAATTGGAATGTATTTTACATATGGTTTTTATGTATATTGTACTTATTTATTTTTTAATCTTCAATATACATCAATTATAAATTAAGGTTGTATACTGTGGTATTTAACTAATTATACGTCATTTGTGAATTTCAAATTTTTTTGGTATAGTTGGTCGAGAGTGGGATGCACTACATTTGTACATCGCCAACAATCTTGATTGGATGATGGTATGGATTGAATGATGTCAACAATTTAGTCGCGCATTAACATGGGAAGGTGTGGCTTCATTGGTTAAAGAAGCTCATCGTAATGGAGATTCCAATGTTACACAAAGGGAAATTGATTTAGCATATGGTTTAAGAGA
>VDFB02242599.1:0-10118 GCA_007258455.2 Sequoia sempervirens | reverse complement strand
GCTCCAACCAGAGCTTCTTTCCCCTTCACATAAGGGTTTGAAACATCTTTCACTGGCTCAGAGGTCATAGGACTCGACCTAGAACTAGTGGACTGATTCTTTTAGTTTGTAACTATATTCCATTTCGCATCAGGCTTGGCATCAGATGTAGTCACCAAACGAGGCTTTTCAGCATCTCATGGCGGAGGTGTACGAGGCACTGCTAAAGGGTAGTCCTTAATCTTGTGGTTCGCTGACTGACACCTATAACACATGTTGGGAAAATTAAAATATGTGACCTTCTGGGTGTGGCGAAGAGCTCCAATTTGGATATCAATGGAGTCTTTCAAATCTTTGGAAAGGTCCACTTCCACACAAACCCTCTTCTGGGGTCGAGCCTAAAAGAACCTATTTGGCTCAATGCAAATAACCCTCCCCAGTGAGGAAGTAATACTATTCAGAAAAGGCACACAAGGAAAGGGTAGACTAGGGAATTCAATCTAGACTGAGACCTGCAACTTGGTGTCATCTAAGACAACAAAGTCACGGGTCCATGCCTAGAAAACTAACAGAGAAGATCGGACATAGCAGGGCCCATGGCCTAAGATAGCCTGCACATGATTGACCTCTGCAAAGCGGAACAAAAAGAAACCCTTGGTTAAATTTTGGACCATATCAAGGCAGACCCCATGAAGGATCCAATCCTTGTTAACCCAATCTTTAAGTACACTTTCAGGGGGAGTTCTCCCAACAAAATACCCAACAAGGGTGTATTGCTCAAGCCATTGATAGGTAGAATCAAATTTTGGTAAAGGCATAACCACATCAGCTGGTGAATCAGAACACTTACCTCATGAAATACTTTCAGAACAAATTTTTGGGGATGCTTGTTCAAAGGAGGAGCCATTGATTATCGCCGTTGAACCACTAACACTAGCAAGAACTGCTAGGTTAGAGCTGTTGAAGCTGAATATGAAAACAAAAAACATAGTAAATGTGCATTACATACAAGAAAAGAGGGCTTCGTGTAGGATGCACTGTTATGATGCAAGAGGGCCAAGGATCAAGAAAACACAAAACCCTAGCAGAGCTCATACACCACTATTCTCTAAATTTAACCATAAGTAAAAATTATAATTTCCATTTTTACTAATTTTCAAAGTGGACACATCCCTAAAAATGAAAAATTGAGTGCACACTCTCCTAATTTTTTTGGAAACTAATTAAAAATATATATTTTTTATATGTATAGAATAGAGTCTAGCTTCTAACTATGACCATAATCATAGTGTTAACTAAATATGCTAGATCTAAATTGATTTAAAGCCTATTTAATCCCCTAAGTTATGATCCCAATAAGATATTCAAAATTCATCAAAGACTAAGAACCCATTAAACTAACATGAAGAACACAAAAAAATAATGGAAACCTACTTTAAGACCCTAAATCTTATCCTATTGGGGGAGTGGTGTTGCATTGATGTGGAATAGTGACCCTTTCAAAATCCCTTGGATAATATGAGCTTGTTTCAATCAATTTTAGTGAAGAAAACTAATGAAACCAATGAGATACATGTGAAACATGATGTAGAACTAGATTAATATGATAAAGATGAATTCTAAATTCTAAGATGTATGCAATCTATGCTAAATGTAAACAAAATTTAAAGATATAAGCCATTGATTTAAATTAGGCTAAAATGGATGCAAGCTAAGTTACCATGGAGGCCATTAATGGATGCTTAAGCTAAACGGAAGAAGCTTTAATCTAAAATGCTATCAAATATGAAATATGGATGCAAGTGAATATCAATTTCAACAACAAAAATTTTCTATCAAAATATGGATCCCTATTCAATAGATGCAAAGTCTATTTATAGAATAGGTAATGAGAAACTGATGATCAAGATTGAAAGAATCAATCAATGGTCAAGATGGAGGCATGGATCATGGATTCCCATAAAGGGTTGAGAATGCAAGTTGATATTTAATCAAGGGCTCACAATCATGCAAAGAAGCACACTTTCAAAGCTTGCTCAAGAAGTTTTTTGAAAGTTTGTTACAAAAAAAATATTCCTTTTTTTTTTTGAATGAATGAAAAGGGAGAATATTCTCATGCAAGTGGATGAGGAAAATTAGAATTTTAACAAATTAAAACAAAGTTTTAATGTGCAAAGGGGAGGGATATTCCATAGGAATATTCCCTTTTGGAGGAATTTAAGATTTAGCATTAAATAATTAATTTATTTAATGAAAGGGGTGCGATTAAAATATTTAATTAAATAACTAGGATAACTAGGATTTATTTAATTAAATAAGAAGATATAAGAAGGCTAATTAAATAATTTGCATTATTCAATTAAACAGGATGAAAGGTGAATATTATGGAGAGTGAATTAATCTAATTAGGTTAATTAGATTAAATAGATGAACATGAAGCCTTTGATTAATTAACTAGGTTAATTTAATCAAATAAGCAAAAAGAGGATGGATTTTAGGATGAAATGATGTTAGTATATCAAATGCCAGTGTGTAGTATCATTTAGGACATTTTTAAGTGTCTAAATTTTGCTCCTCTTTGAAGGAAGGCACCCTTTACGATGGTTCAAAGACTGATGCTTTTTTGAATTAAAACTGTTGCTCAAATCAAAAAATTAAAAAATTCTATTTTTTCGGATGCCCCACTGTTGCCCCAATAGAAGGAATTAAGTTGGTACCCTGCCCCCTCGAGAGATTGGGTGAAAATTTTAAATTTTGGGTTGATCTCTTGATAAATATTTAGAATTAGTTCAGCTCAGAGAGGACTAGAAAGCACAGAAGTTTGATGTAGATAGATTTGATGATGTATAGAAAATCATCAGCTATGGGTAGCCTCATGTACATTTTGATATATCACATAGATTCAATACTTGGATATAATTTTTAGTAAAGATAGAAGAATAAGAAGAATAAGATGGATGGATTGACCATTGATTTTGAGATTGATTCAGAAGTCCAACAAGCCTATGATTCGTCGAGGATTTATTAGATATGGTGATGAGATGGATGATTTTTCTCATTTCTAGTATTGGGACTCTTCGTCATTCCTTATTTTTGATATAACACATAGACGTGATGCATCAAGTTATTGAAAACTAGGATAGCATTGTATTTAGTGCGATGGAATTTGACTCTACAAATAGATAGGATAGTCCTTGTTCACATCTTGACATATGGAAACCTCATTGGAATGTAGTTTGAAAGTCTAGAATGCATCATACCAAAGCATATGCAATAGTCAACAATCTACTCCAAACAATCTCCCTACACACAACTAAGCAAGTATACACCAATATTATTTTACAAGAATACCCCACAAGCACAAAAAATGAAAGATAATGATCGATGCCCCATCCATTTCTCTCTAAATCATTGAGACATCATCGAGAGGTCCTTGGAATGGTTCAATAAGATAAATCATAAGACAATATCAAAATAAACAGTTAATTTTATCTATATATCTTGTCAAAATGTGTATTTTTGAGGATAAATATCCAAAATGATTGCCAATGATAATGCCTATTGTAGGAAGGATGCATCCTAGGACATGTTATTAGATGTTGGTGGGTTGATAAGTTGTTTTAAAGGTTATTGATATAAGGTTCGATTGACATGTTTGATAATGATCAAGAGTTTGATTTGTTGCATTTAAAGGTTCTACCTTTGTTGATTGTTGTATTTGTTTTCCATTTGTGTTACCAAAGGTTGAGGGTGATGATTGATTTATTATGGATGAAATTTTACTGCGGGTGCAAGCGAAATGGGATGGGTGGTTTTGGATTTTTTTGGAATATTTCAATGTTGTTGATGTTTTGAAAATGTTTTGAGGTTTTTTTTGGTCTTTTTGAATATTTATATATATGTTTAGGTTTTTTTTTGGTTATTTGAGGTTGTTTAGGGTTTTTTAAGTCTTGACCAAGAACCTAACCAAACAGACTATCCTAGGGGCCTCAGGGGCTTATCAAAGATGAGCCTTGCCTATGTTATACATGCAAAGACCATGTAGTTTGACTTACTTGAATTATTGTTGATGAGATATGAAAACTTGATGGATTGTACATTTATTATGATGGAATCCTAACCTAAAGTGTCTCAAGGGCACATTAGTGATGGCCTTTCCTACGTTCAAGCTTAGAGACACCATAGTTTGACATGGTTTTGTTTTTGGATTTTTGATGTTTGACCTGTTTAGAGATTTTTAAGTGTTTTGGATATTTTGGGATTTTGAATTTACAATTTTTTGAATGGTTTTGGATTTAGCTATACAAGATTTTGAATGTCATTAATTTTCTAATTTTGCAAGTGTTTTTGGAATTTTGATGAGATTTTATGAATGTTTTTTTATCTTAGCTGTACAATATTTTGAATGTTTTTGGATTTTCTGATTTTGCAAGTCTTTTTGGAATTTTGATGAGATTTTTGAGGTAAACAATATCTAGATCATGATGTTGATGTCATGTTGTGAGATATAAGACATGGATCAAGAGTTATTTGAAGACAAGAGTGCAATAACTTGCCCCCAATGTCTAGCAATGTTTCATAGATCAATGGACAAACCAAGATAGGAACTGTATATACGAAGAGTTCAAAAGAGTTTTATCATGCTAGATATAGGCTATGGGACTTCATGAGATAAAATGGTAAAGAGCTTGTCAAGATTTTTCCATGAGTAGAGTTGAGGTGTACGTCAAATCTTTGTCAAGATCAAGAGAAAGTTGAATATTTGGATGAATTTTAATTGGATGGATGGAGGGAACATTAGATTTATCATGACAAGGATGAGATGCTTCTATTTGAGAAGGATCATATAGATGCTTGATTCTACTTATGACACCTATTTTCCAGGTTTTCATCATAGTACTTGCCCAAAGCAACACCGTAGTGGTTTTCACTAGAGGACAATTTTTTATTTTTTCTATTTTCTTGATTTTATTTTGATTTTTTGATTGTTTGAAAATTTTTACCCTCATGTTGAACCACCTGGTGGCACTGATGTAGAGGCCAGTATCATAAGCTTCCAATGATACCCTGCTTGAAGAAGCTGCTTTGCTAAGATACGAGCACTTGGATGCAACTTGGAAGAACTTCGATCTGCCTTGTGGATAATAGAATTAACCTTGTCTATGTGTACACATTGTGATATGGTACCTTTGAAATCCTTATGATGAAGGGTATCTACCAAAAAATGCTCAATGCGAGAATTGGATATCATGAATGGAGTGGACGATGACATGTATGAAGGAATATGAGATGGATTGGTCGATAGTTTGGAACCTTTGACTCTCCAAACTTGGGAATGTGAGTGATGATGGCTAGGAATAGAGGTTTTTGTGGAATTAGGACCAATCACTAGATATAATTCATTCCTTGCTTAAGAAGCCCGCTTTTTATTTTGAGGACGCTTTTGATGGATACCTTTCCCCTTTTGATTTCGCCCCATAGTTTCTTTGACTAATGGAGTTTTGGAGAGATGATTTTCTTTATTGTGATTTGGCATCGATTTGTACTTGACGTGTCCTTTTTTCTTTACTGATTCATTTTCTTTAATGGCCTTCTCCTTGCTTTGATAGGAACCTTTCTTTTTACATTGGTCCCAATTTGTGTATGAGATGATGGATGGATGACAATTCATGATATGACTAGTTGTAGTGTTGATATAATTTTCATCATAAGGATCCTTCATGCCCCATATGTTGATTTTTGTTGTAGTCAAGATTTCCCCTGACATTGTGAAGGTGTTAACAATACCTAATCCTTTTCCCTGATAATGTAACCTCTGATCCATTGCCACTGAATATGACTTGTCATGAACACATGATATTGCTATGGGCTCCTTTTTCTTAGGAATATGAACTATTTTATTTGAGTCTATGACATCATTATCGGTTGATATTGCTTCAAAATATGTTGGTGTTGATTCAAAAGATGTTGATGATGCACAATCATGCTATAAGAATGAAGAATATCAATTACTGCTTGCTCTTGTGTGGGAATATCAAGAATGAGAGACTCTTGTTTTGGATGAAGAACATCTGTAGATATGTTAGAAAGAAACATCTCAAGGGTGATATCAGGGACATATTTAGAGTTTAAAATGATTTGGAAGATGTCCCTTAGATCTTGGTGAAACTATGGGGATAGGGGTTCTTGATCTTGACTCGATTCAAAGTAACTTTCGTTATCCTCAAGAGCCTCCTCTTGACATGATCCTTGGGTGGATGATATATCAATGATAAAAGAATCTTCACAATATTTTGTGGGTATGGGTGTAACAAGGGATATTTCTGGCTCATTTGGAACTTCTTCAACATGCCCAATCATGAAGTCATATGGGAGAGATATTATAATCTGATACATACTTGATGCCATTACGGTATGAAATATTGCTAGACACTGTTGATGGGTTTGGACTTTGTTTTAAAATAGTATCTTGATGTATGTTCGATTCCTCATTTTGTGATGAATGAATACCATAAATGTGTCCCATAGTGGTATCATGAGTATGGTTTACATTATTTGAGGTTGATTCCTTTCCTGAATCTTTTTATTTTGTATGATTAGGCATAGGGTTTGTGTAAAATTTTAGATTTTTGTTCCTAGATTTTTGATCCACATCAATGTATCCTTTTTCAATTAGATCTTCCATTATATGTTTGAGTCTAAAACAATTTTGTGTGTTATGACCTTTGTATCGGCGAAACTCACAAAAATGATTGTCTCTATAGCTACAAGGTTTGACTTGTTCCTCTTGATAGTTTGAGAAATCTGGGAGTGTGATAAGATTAGATGATATCAACCTATTCAACACATCTTCCATAGGTCCCCCTAAGGGAGTGAATTGTCATTTAGGAGCATTGTTTGTTCTTTGTGATCCATGTTGAGTGTTTGTAGCATTGATCATTGGTTGATTGTTTGGCGGTGGCATGTATGGTAGTTGTGTGCTCATGGTTTGGGTGTTTGCTTTCCTAGGAGTAGTTAAAACCACCTTACCATCAACAACACCATCACTAGTAACATTCTTGTTCTTTGCCCAAAAGTGGGGCTTGTTTTTAAAACTAGTGGATGGGAGGTTGTCTTTATACACTTGTGTGTTTCCCTATGAGATTAGGGCTCTCTTCATGTTGAGGAGCCTAGGGACAAGCTCATCATAAGTGATGATACATTGCATATTTAAATGGAAGGATAGATCTGGATCAACATTTTCTATAATAATCCCCACTTGTTTCTCATTGGGAATGGGCCACTTTCTTTTACTTGCTCTTTTCCTCCACCTTTGTAGGAATTTAGCGAAGGATTCTCCTTTTTTTTTGCTTGAGAATGTACAATTTTTCTAAGCTTACATCCATGTCAAGATTGAAGGAGAAATGGTCTATGAATTTATCAATGATTTCTTGGAAGGTTTTGATGCTTGGAGGAAACTGTGAGAACCAATCAATGGCTGGGCCTGTCAAACTTCATGGAAAGAGGCACATCAAGTAGGAATCATTGTAGGAAACCTCCATACACATGACATTGAATTCTTTGATGTGATCCACAAGATTTTCCCTCCCTTTGTATTTAAAAAATTTAGGGACCTCAAAACTGGGAGGGAAAGGTAATATGGCGATGTTTCTATTGAATGGGTATGGACATAAGGTTTTTTGTGTATGGGGTTTCTTCATTTTTCCCATTTGAATGTCCTGCATTTGTTGTGTTAGCACCTTGAGTTGCGATGCCATATCATCTTGTGGGTTTGATGGAGGAGCATAAGGTGTGTATAGTGGGATGGTGGATGAAGTGTAAGTGGTATTTTCATATGATGGGGTTGTGTATGGTGTGTATGGTAGAGTTTGATATTGCATAGGTGATGGTGGTAGAGGTATATATGCTCTTAATGTATTTGGATTGACGATGTTCTATTGATTATAGTATAATCCTTATTGTTATTAGGTGTATTGTTGGGCTAGAAATTCTTGCTATTTTTGTTGTTGTTGTTGTTGAGCTTAATGTTGTTGTTATTGTTGGGCTGATAGGGCTACTTGTTGCACTTGATATTGTTGTTGTGCAACTACAACTGCTTGTTGACATTGTTTTTGTTGTTGTGCGGATAAGGTTGCTTGTTGGGCTTGCTGTTCTTGTTGAGTGGCTAAGGTTGCCTATTGGGCTTGCTGTTGTTGTAAGGCTTGTTGATAAGGCTGTTGTGCTTTTTGTTCTGGTGATATGAAAGTGTTTTGTTGTTGGGATGGATTTTGGGTGATCATGGGTTGTTGATTTATTTGAGATGGTTGTGGGTTGTTTTGTACTATCATTCCTTGTAATATTATCAATTGGGAGGGAGGAATGTAGATTTGGGACACTATTTGATTTTGCATGATTTGGGGGACCAATGGTAAAGATGATGATGGTTCCATTTGATATTGCAATGTCAATGGCATATTCTAACCTTGGATTAATAGATTAGAAGGGTTACCTTGACCGATGTGTTGAGGGTTCCCTTATTGTGTTTGATGTGGGACCAAGGCATTACCTTGGTTGATGGGGCTTGTGATCAACATGTTGCTTTCATTTGGGTTGATGATAGATGGGTTTGATGTGGATGGTGGATTGACTTGAGTAGCTTGGGTAACCACTTGTTTTGATGTGTCGATGGGGTTGTTGGAACCACTTGTTAAGGGTTTCCCTTGTGCAAGGGTGTTAACTTCCCCTTGTCCTATTTGAGGCACTTGGTTCACATTACCTTGTGCAATGTTAGGCACACTTGGGGTATTTTTGGTGATGGATAAAGATTGTTGCACTTGAAATGTCGAAGTCATTGTGGTGTCATGGAATGTAGGTGGTTTTCCAAATGTTGGTGTCCAACTTATGCTTTGGGGAAGGTTGGTGGTTAATGGAATGGTCGTGTTGTGAATACCCAAAGTTGTGTTTGTTCCTAGACATGAAGTGAGGCCAAGGTTGGTTCCTAGTCTAGTTGCAAGACTAGATGTTAAGAGTTGACTTGGCACAAGAGATGGAGTTGGTTGAATTGTAGATTGGGTTAACCCTAGTGTCCAATTTTATGTGAGAAAAGTTGGATGATTTTGTTTCTACTCAAGGAGTTCTTCTTTAGTAAGTTGAAGTGGGTTTTTTGTGACATCTTCTACCTCATATTGTCCTAATGGATTTTGGGGTTGCTGTGAGGGGGTAGAATGACTCCTTGGATCAAATTATTGTGGGTTTGGATCACTTGTGGTGGATGTGACTTTAGTTTCTTCCATGATTTTCTTGTGTTGTGATCTTTTTGTAACCATGAATTGTGGATCAGCTATGGGAGAATTGTGTTGAGATTTATAGTCTTTAAACTCTCTAGTTGACTCAAATTTTGGTAAAAGGGACGCTCTAAGTTGTTTTGGACCAATGGTGTGAATGGATGATGAAAAGGGGAATGATAATGGGAGATGAACTTTCAAAACTTTTGGACAAAACTTTTAGAAAAAGGGGTTTGATATTTTGATGTTATGGATAAAAGGTGTTTAATGAACTTGTAATTCTTTAAGGTAGACTTGTGACCTTTTGGATAAACTTGTCTATAAAATGTGATAACCAACTTAACTAAGAGCATGGAAAAGGACCCATTTCACACACAATATAGATAAGTTAGGGGATTGATTTGATGATTGTTTAAGTCTAAGGAGTGTTGGTGTGTCCAAAAGTTTATAAAGTTTGGTGAAAGTGAGATGCAAAATATGATGAAGGGTGGATGAAAATTTTGACCCAAAATGTTAACCTAAAATGAACCTTTATTTTGCAAGACCAAGGTAGTGAGAAACATGCTATACCTCTAAAGTGATAAAACCTTAATAACTCAATAATTTTGGTAAAATGGAACTTGGACTCAATGTTTTGCAATACTTTCCTTGTCTCAATGTTTCTTGTGTTTGGGGAGTCAACAATTTTCTCATACATCAATGTGGGGTGTTCATTTGATTTAATCTTGGATAAATGAAGTTATTTTTACCATATAAAATGTCTTGCTTAAATTTCAAAATAAAATGTTATGTCAAAAAACATCCTTCATTTCACAAAGTCCATTATGTGAAAATTATGAAGTTAGGGCCATAGATACCTACATTAACTTTGGAAAG
>VDFB02242597.1:0-15170 GCA_007258455.2 Sequoia sempervirens | reverse complement strand
TATTCTTGAGTTTCAAATTTAAAAGAAGAGATCTTGTTTGTTCAACTCTAAGTTTTCCTATTGTTATTTTTTTTTGAAGATTTCTCTTTCCATATTCACAAGAATTTAAATTTGTTTCATTCAAGATTTCAAAAGACATGAACAATTTTTAAACTTCTACCAAAAGAAATCAAGAAAACTAAGTAGAGAACCTGATTTTTTTCTCCACTAGCTTGAAGTTTTTTAATTGGAGGTTTGCCCTTTCTTCCAAATTCAGCTTCTCCACCAAAACCTCAACTCCATTTCCAAAAATTAAAAGTTCAAAAATAAAAAAAACATTTCCTTATGCAATCCTTCCCTAAATTTGTCAAAGCCCTAAAATGGACTCACCCAACCACATTTATTGCTAAATTAGATATTTTCATTTTTTTTTTGAAATTTAGTAAAACAATTTCATTTTCCAAATTCATTTGCAACAATTTTCTTTTAAATAAAAATTACATTTGCAACCCAAAAGGGTAATTAAATTTATTTAACCAAATGAATTTGACAATTCACAAATAAGATTATTTTCAACTTTTATTTCTAAAAGCAAAATATAAAACTTAATCCTAATTTTTTTTTTTGATTTAATCCAAAATCCAAAGCTGCCAACCCAACCCATTTGATTTAATATACCCCATTAATTTAATTAGTCAATAAAATAAATCTAATTCAAAATTAGATTATTTTATTAATTAAATTAAATTAATTAATTAATCACTAATTTTCCAACATCTCAATAAGGCAAAACAATCATCATTTACAAATTCCGAAAGTCATTTAATCACTTTTAACTTGCAAGTTTAAATATAAAGCAAAGGGGAAACTAACAACATAAAACACTGAACCCGACTAAGACCGACGACACACTATGGCTAGGGTGATGGTTTGACACAGAAACCCAAGTTACTATCTCCCAATCTATACCGTTGGTCAAGGGACACACTCAGACCTGTGAAACCAGGTGGAGTCGATGTCCTGTACCTGCATCCTGCACACAATACGAGTGTCGAAACATGCATATAATATATTAAAACACACCGTGAAGAGGAAATCGCGGAATCCCAGGGCACTCGCATGCGAGTGATGTGATCCTGTCCCCTTCACCAATACAATAACACTAACTGACGCATCTAATCATCCATGATATAATCAAAACATAAAGCATCAGTAATTCATATACATGCTAATTTAATCCATAACATGAAATAATAATAACATCTGAATAAAGTACCATCACATCAAAACATAATGTTTACATCGCTTAACAGATAGCGGTTAAAATAACTAAGTTCCATAGTCACAATGCAATAGAAATAAACATATCAGAAGTACACTCATCACGTGAGCAAAATGGAGGGTGTTACTACCGTAAATAGCTAACTAAGTTCTCATACTACCTTTCCATGCAATGATATTTTTCCTTCTTAAAACCACGGTACCATCAATGCCATTTTTTCCCCTCACTTTTAAATTGAAAAACAAACACCTAGAGAAATTTTAAAACACCAAGAGGGTATGCGCAGGATCATCATGGAAAAACAACCCCTTAAGTGGCGAAAAAATTAGAAAAATTAGAGTTAGGAATTTGATGTAAAAATTTGAATAAGTTATGTATATTATTTTAAAAATATGTAAGAATATAATTTGTAGCAAATTGAATGTAGTTTCTAAACTACTAGGTTTTTAAAAAAAACCTATTTGGTGAAAAATTTGAAATTTCAATGGTAGTACTTAAATTTAGGGAAAAAATGAGAAGTAGATGTTTGTCTAACCACCCTAACCACAATAAAATGATAATATTTTTTCATAAGATTCTAGATATAAGTAGAGGACTTGTGTACCGATGTGATGCATATTTTTTTGAAATTTTTTTCCAAGTAAATAATTAATTATAAATTTTTTATTACAAATTTTAAAAATATAAAATCTTGTATGTCTAACCACCTTAACTTGGTCAAAACTTCATGAAATTCATATTTTTTAATCCTATAGTATGTAGAGCATAGAATGTGACACATATTTTGGATTCAAAAAATGTGATACTATTTGAAAGTTATAGATGTTTTTCAATCAGTCTATCAATCAGGACTTTAGTCATAATTCAAATAGAAAAAGAATAATAATTATTTATTAAATTTAGAGAAAAGAATAATTTATATTGGTGGAAAGTTGAGAATCTCTTTTAAAAACCCTTTTTGTTTCATTAATTTTGGGTATAAAAAAAGTCGCCAGCCACATACCCGTCATATCACCACTTTTTAGCCTATCATGATCATGCACATACCCAAGAAAAGGCCAATAAAAGATAAATATCTTCAAAACATAGGAAAAATATTTTCATGAAGGAAAACTGGCGATTAATGTCAAAATAGACATGGTAAATCTTTACCAGACACCTTTTGAGGATTCGAACCATGCACCAACACTGCTACAATTGAAGATGGGAGGAAGGAAAGAGAATGGGCATATAAATTGGGTGGGTGGAATCCATAAATTTCTTTGCATGTGCCATCTGTCTCTCTGTGTTTATTTCATGATTTAATGTAACGTACTTGTAGCCATCTTTATGGTTTATGATTGTAACTAACCATGGTTTGGCTTCAACCTTTTTAAATGTAATGTTTGTGCATTCATCATGTTTAAATGTGAATGAATATTCATCACTATAATGAAGAATACAAATCAATAGGAATATAAATAATTTATTTTTCCTAAGACCGTTACTTCTATTGGCCTCCTATAGGGGTTGTGTTTCCATTGTAGGCTTACGCCTCTTGGAATAATAATAATTCATAATAGATAATATATACTATATAATATATACTATATAATACATATTATAATACATAATATTATATATTAGAAATATATGTATTATAAATACATAATACATATTATATAATATTATGTATTATAAAGAATATAACAAAATATAAGTAATGTATATCCGTTATGAATGGATATCCATTTTGGTTTGGTACTGCCAAACCAAAAATGGATATTGGCTTGAGATTTGGTTTGGGATTGCTTGACCTCGAAAGTCAAACCAAAAAACATGTTTTTTAAAAAAAATATAGTTTTATGAAGTTTTCCCTTGTGGCTAATGACCTTTTATTGACCCGAATTCCATCAAACAATAAGGTTTTATAGAAAAAATTGTCAGCTTTCCACCAATATAATTTTTGCATTATTTTTAATTTAATAAATAATTATTATTGATTTTCTACCTAAATTATGTCTAAAGTCTTGATTGATAGGTTGATTGAAAAACTTCTATAAGTTTCAAACTACTTAGCATTTTTTGAATCTGCATGATGCACCACATTCTACACTTCACAAACTATAGGATAAAAAAAAGTGAATTTCATATTTTTTTGAACAAGTTATGGTGGTTAGACATAGACGTTTTAATAATTATAAAATTTTCCAACTAAAAAATCATAGTTAAACTATTTACGTGGAAAAAAATTACCAAAAGAAATCTGGCACATCTAGGCATGTGTCCTCTACTTATATTGAAAGATTTAGAAAAAAATATTATGTTTTTCTTGTACTTAGGGTGGTTAGACATACACCTGCTTCTTATCTTTTTCTTGAAAAATTTATCATCATTGCATTGAAATTTCAATTTTTTTCAAAAAAAAAGAACTAGTAGCCTAGAAACTACATTCAATTTTCTACAACTTTTTTTGTTACATATTTTTCAAATTATGTTAATAACCTATTCAAATTTTTATTTCAAGTTTCCTAACTCTAATTTTTTGAATTTTCATTGCCACTTAGAGGCCTAGTTTGGATCCCCATGATCCTACACTAACCTGAATACTATCTACACACCTACATCTATTAGTTTTCTCACATATAAAAGTTTTTGTGCTAATCTAGGGATATGTAATGAACCATTAATCCATTTTTTTCTACCATCAGGAAACTTGATTCTAACTTTACCGTGACCAACAATATTTAAATAAGAATCATCACCCAAGTACACCTTACCTCCATCAAATTATTCATATTTAAAATACCAATCTCTATTAAAGTTCATATGGCAAGATGCATCTAAGTTGGTTAACCATGCATCATTACATGCACGAGTTTCCAAAGTTGTAAGGAATGCATCACCATCTTTCTTCTCAGAATCAAAATCAAAATCAAATTTCTTCTTTCTCTTCTTCTTTTATTCTTTGTAGTCAAAGTTATGAACATGTCCAAGTTTACCAAAGTTCTAGAAAGTAACTTTGGACTTTCCAAGATATTTGGATCTCCCCTTGGAATTGGATTTATCACGCTTCTCACTATTCTTTCCTTTTTCGTTAGGTCTTCCATGAACACTTAGGGTTTCTTTGGAACTGATGGATACCTTCCTCCTCATCTCTTCAAAAAGAAGAGAACCCACCATATCTTCATTCTTCAATATAACAAATGTACTCCCAATATCCATAACAAGAGAATCCCATGAATCAGGTAAAGAACAAAGCAAGATCTGACATTTCTCCTCCTCATCCATTTTGACACCAACTGATGCCAATTGAGCCTCCAACATATTGAATTCTTCTAGGTGGTTTGTAATTCATTCATCCTCTTCCATGCTCAAGGAATATAATTTCTTCCTCAAGAAAATCATGTTCACTAAATATTTTTCTTGATACATCTCACTGAGCTTCTTCCATAGTTTTTTTGCAAAGGTCTCTTCAAGGACGTTGATTAAAATAGAGTCTACCAGGCACAATCTGATTAGACCCTTGGCTTTATGGTCTATAATATCATATTGAACAACTTGAGTAGGATCTACAAGCCTTGAAACATTCTCATCAATAACATCCCATGAATCTTGATCTATCAATAGATCTTCCATCTTTAGCTTCCACATCTTAAAATTATTTCTGGAAAAATTATCACCTCTATTCTTCTTGATGAACTTTCCATTTGAAAATTCTTGCAACAAGATCACAAAGCTTATTTTACATAAGCTCCCAATCTGTATTAGTTCAAAAAATCTAGCAACCCACAACTAAAACCAAAGGTGATTAAGATTTGATACCACTTGTAAGGAAGCTAAGGTAGTAGAAAAACTTCATACACTAATCTTGAGTGGATAATAATGAAAAAAAATTGTAGATCTTTAATAATTAAAGGAACTTAAAAATAAATAAACAAATATATCATGCATATGGACCGTATGTGCAGGATCATCATGGAAAAAATAGGCCCTTAAGTGGCAAAAAATTCTAAAAAATCAGATTTAGGAAACTTGGCGTAAAAAATTGAATAAGTTATCTATATTATTTCAAAAGTATGTAAGAATAGAATCTATAGCAAAGTGAATTTAGTTTCTAAACTACTAGGTTTATTTAAAAAAAAAAAAAAATCTATTTGGTGAAACTTTGAAATTTCGATCTGTAGTACTTAAATTTTAGGGAAAATTAAGTAGGTGTCTCTCCACCATAAACAATAAAATGATAATATTTTTTATAAGATTTCTGATATAAGTAGAGGACTCATCTTCGATGTGATGCATATTTCTTTGTAATTTTTTCTAAGTAAATAATTAATTATGAATTTTTATTACAACTTTTAAAAATATAAAACTTGTATGTCTGACCACCTTAACATGGTAAAAATTCATGAAATTCATTTTTTTTTTTAATCCTATATTATGTGAAGCATAGAATGTGACACATGTTTTTTGGATTCAAAAAAATGTGATACCTTTGAAATCTATAAATGTTTTTCAATCAGCCTATCAATCAGGACTTTAGTCATAATTTGAATAGAAAATAAATAATAATTATTTATTAAATTCAAAGTAAAGCATAATTTATATTGGTGGAAAGGTGAGAATCTCCTTTAAAAACCCTTTTCATTTCATCAATTTTGGGTAAAAAAAAGTCATCAACCACAAACCCTACACATACCCATCATATCACCACTTTTTGGCCCATCATGATCCTGCACATACCCATACCACAATATAGTGATTTATGTGGGGAAAATTCTCTTAGGAGAAAAACACCACACTACACAAGATGCATAATATATTATTTAGAAATCACAAAGATTACAATATACTTGGAGAGAAAGATTCTCACCGAAGTATCACCAATTAGAGATCCAAAGTTAACACAACTGCTATCATACTCTTAGAATACATCATAATACATAGTTGTAATACAATTCCCTCATAAAATAGGGTTTCCTTTTAGGGAAATTAAAGCTTTAACAAAAATATTAACCATCACATATGAGACACAATGATGAACATTCTAGATTTACGATAATAAAGTGTACATAAAATTTGGCTTTTGGGGGTCCTATCCTCAAGCCCCTATCGGGGCGCACTACCCCTTGGACCCCCAGCCGATGGAATGATCACAACGGACCCCTCATGGGGGGGAAGAGGGGGGTACCCCCGTGCCCCCCCATCATCATTGTAGTACCTTATGTATCAAAAGTATTTGTACCATAGAAAAAAGGAAACTTGCTTGATTTGGGGAAGAATTAATGATAAATTGAATTTAATGAGGACTTGATTTGATGTTTTCAGGTGTTTTACACATCCATACTAGGTCTTGGACTCTTTCAAATGCATTTAAAGATGTCTTGTAAAGGATTTCTAAAGTGTTGTAAGAGACTTTCACGCTTTTCTAGACTTAATGAACCCATTTCTCCCTAATTTAACATTATAAAATGTGTTTAATAACATTATCACATCAATCTAGAAGGCTTATAGCTTAAACTTCATGTTAAACTAGTGTTGTAATGTGTATTGCACATTCACATTGGTTCTTGTGCTTTCCTAGGCTACTTGGACCTCATTTTAATGTTGTAAATTGTATGTAATCACACTTTCACATTGAATTATGTTTCCCAAGCCCTAATTGAATTTTACATAATCACTAATAGGCCCCTATTAACCCATATTGTGCATCCTGAGGAAATATTTGATGAAAAACCTAATAGAGTCACAATATAAACCTTATTTCCTTATCTCCTAGCATCTTAGCTGGAAAAATGGTCCATGTGGGACCCATTCACCATCCATGGTGAATCAATCCCATCCAGGTGGGACCCATTCACCATGGGTGGCGAATGAGTCCCATTTGGCCCAATTTTGACCTTTGAGTGAGAAATTTTGGAATTTAAGTTTAATTTTACTTCATGTTGCCCTTAGGGATCCAATTTTTGGGATAATAAGGTAAATTTCCTATAAAATCAACTCTCTAAACCCTAAATCATAACCATTCTTCATTATTCACCGATCATTCTTCCATCTCAAGACAAGCAAGTTAGGGTTTTGTCATTTCAAGTCATTAAGATAGCAATTTTTAGACATTCAAGGGTAGATTCTTCATATTTTGCTATATGCATTCAAGATCAATCTTCATCAAAAGGTAATCAACTCCATTATTACATACTTCATTACATTCTTTCATCGTTTTGGTTTAATTACCTAAAATGGGTTTGACCAGGGAAAACCCCCATTTCTCTTTCTTGTCTTGTCTGTTTATAGATTTAGACATCTTGGATGCTTGGAAATCATTAAGAATCAAGTTGCAATTTTTTTTGGGTCTTCTCTTCATCAAACAAATCAAATATAAAAAAAACTCACTTTTAGGTTGGAAAATCAAAGTTTCAGAAGTGAACACCTATAGAAATCCAAAGTGTAGACTGAGAGCTCTTGTTTCCACCTTTGAATATTCATAAATTCATAAGTGGACTCATTCACCATCGGTGGCGAATGAGTCTCATTTCCATGTTAGTTCTTATTTTTCTACATTTTTAGATACCCTTTTGTCTTAAACGGGTTCCAAAAGAGTTTTGCAGAACTAGGACCGATTCACCATTTCTCTTTCTTGTCTTGTGTGTTTGTAGATTTGGACATCTTGGAAGCTTGGAAATCATTAAGGATCAAGTTGCAAAATTGTTTGGGTCTTCTTTTCATCGAACAAGTCAAATATAAAAAAAACTCACTTTCAGGTTCAAAAATCAAAGTTTCAGAAGTGAACACCTATAGAAATCCAAAGTGCAGACTGAGAGCTCTTGTTTCCACCTTTGAATATTCATAAATTCAAAATTGGACTCATTCACCATCGGTGGCGAATGAGTCTCGTTTCCAGGCTAGTTCTTAGTGAGATATCTTGTTTCCACCTTTGAATATTCATAAATTCAAAAGTGGAATCATTCACCATCAGTGGCGAATGAGTCTCGTTTCTAGGTTAGTTCTTCATTTTCTTCATTTTTAGATACCCTTTTGCCTTAAACGGGTTCCGAAAGAGTTTTGCAGAACTAGGACTGATTCACCCAAAATGGAAAATGAGTCCCACTAGGCCTAAAAATCAACATTAGAAACATTCTAGAAGCCATTTTTAGTCTCCATCCATATTCTAGGTGCACACCTTCAGTTTCATCAAATTTTGTTGCAATTTGCATTTATTTCTATGTGTTTTTCCATTACACGTTATGTTTTCAAACATTGCACATTTCTTAGGTTTTTCATTCATAATCAGTCATTTACATTGCTTAGTTGCATTTACATTATATCATTTAGCCTTAATCACATCATACATATTTTAGATTGAGTGCAACACCCAGGTTTTTGGGTGTGGGATCTATCTATTTCCATTACATGAAAAACCCTAATTGAGCAAAAGAGACTTAGCATTCCTTAACTCTTTAAAAATCTATGGGTGATCCCACAAAGCTGGTTTACAATTTTTGGGAGATTCTAATTTTTGTTGAAATCACATATTTTTATAAAATACAATGATTTAATCCTTAAAAAGTTCCATTTAAAGCATTCCAATTGAAGAGGGTTCAATCAAACTATCTTAGATCAAACCGCCTTGGATAGGACCTCACTAGTTTTAAACGATACCTATAACAAAGTCTCCTTTAAACCTATCAAAAATGTCATAAAAACACTTTGATTTACCTTTTGGGATCAAATGAATTCATTTTAAAAATTCTATTTTTCAGGCATGGGTCTTTATTTCATAAGCTTTTCCCAAAGAGTATGACATCTTAAATAAATTTAATTTTATTATTATTATATTTATTTTTTTATTTCAGGAATGTAGGCCACCAAAATCAAGATCTATGTTTTGCACATGTGGAAAAATAGAAGATTATAATTAACAAAAAAATTTGAAAAATATGAGTGAACGAGATATTGAAGTCCTTGATCCAAAAAAAAAAAATTGAATTTTGATACATATAAAAAAAGTTGTGTTATATAGTCTACCTATGTCCTCAAATTATAATTAATTTGATCTCAAAATGATTGCAGGCCACTAATAAAACACAAGAAATGAATTGTGCTAATTGTGACATCATAGTTACAAATCTAAATTTAAAAAAAATATAATTTTTTCCTTCATGGAAAAAAAGTTGTGTTATACGATGACCGACACTCCTTAAAAATGGTGTTTACTGAAAAAAATGGTTTTCAAAGGAGATGGAAAAAGAAGTGAAATATGATTCCAAAAATTTTGAAAAAAAAAGTATTTAGAATCTACAAAAAAAATGTCACAAATCACTAGTTTGCATCGTCTTCAAATTCCTCATGGTTTAGATGCTATAGGTGCCGAAAAGTGAAGATTTAGTTAGGAAAAATCAGTTCAATGTCTAGTTTGGCCAAAAATTATAAACCAGTATTGTGGGATCACCCCTATGGTTCAGTATCTTATGTAATTTAAAGGTTGAAACACATTATCCAAACACCTTTGCCACAGTCAATACAAAATAAAAAATTAACTCCTCTTTTACAAATTTTTAACAACGACGACAAAAAGAATTCTTTTTGGAAAATTTGATACAAAGAAAAAGACTCCATCTTTACAAGCTCTTAAAGTGTTTAACAATAAAAGTTAAATACTATAATTAAATACTAACCATCAATGCAAAAAAAATCAAAATGATTGAAAAGTCAAAAAAATCATTGACCAAGCCTAAAGGGAATATGAAAACAAGTGTCACCACTCCCACTCCATTGCCATTTAGAAATAACAACATTTTTACTTGAAATTTCTTTGCCACACACTATTGCATAGAAATTGTTGAGTGTTCGATGTGCTCCAACTGGCCATATAGACTATCAAATGGTATATTGTTCATTCCTTTCTTGCAAAGGTTTTGAGGGGTCTTTGAGGGGTTGGAGGTACCAAATTCAACCTTCCTTCTCACCTTGGGTGGGAGCCCCATAAGAGGACAAGCTTGCAAATTTTGGGAAAAGATCCCAACTAAAGTGGGAAAAGATGAAAACACATAGAGAAAAGGAGACAACAAGGATGTAGAATAAATTTTCTATTTCATTCAAATATACGAAGGGATTACATTAAAAAATGTTTACATACAAAAAAAGAAGCTATAGCTATGTATTTCCTTCATACAACAAACTGCCTAGATTCCAATGCAACAGAGCTTTCTATGTGCTACTCTATGTTGTTGCTACAAATATTTTGGAGCACTAGAAGTCTACACTTTTTGCAATAGCTTCTATTGTGAAAAATTATTCTTCTCCTTCCTTTGTTCTGTTCTCCTCAACATTCCCTCCTTGTTCTTCTTGTCTAAAAACATTATATTATTTCTTTCTTGTCTTTCTTACTGTTGATCATCAAAGCTTGCACTTCTCTGACAGTCTTAAGGAAAATTCAACGAGTGGGGGAAAAATTGCCTCTCACTGAATACCTCTAGGAATTCTATAGAAAGTCGGTTCTTCTCTTGGGGTTTTGAGATAATGGAGAAAGGAAATGTAAATATAAAACATAAAAGGTGATGCACCAAAGCTTTTACAACATTTTAAACCCAAGTTATTCCTACGATTGATATAAAGGACATAGAATGCCACAACCCCTCATTGTTGGAAAGAGAATGAACAAAAAAGGCTAACTTCAAGCAAAATATAGACTTTCAGATCTTTCTGGAGGCAGTGTTCATTGAGGTCTAATCAAACATAAAGATTCCTTAGAGTAAAAGACCAATATTCCAGAAATTACAAGAACTCTATCTCCTAATACAACATAGCATAACAAAATAACAACTTTAAGGAAAACATAAAAATTCCAATGACATAGTCCAATTATCCTAAGCCACTATTCCATCACACAAGCATAAAGCATAAAAATCCGCTATTTAAACAACCATAATATAGCTAGAAAGACACAATGTTTCATTTAAAATGACAATATAGAGAAATAAAACTTGAAAAAGGCCATACATGTAGAGTCTCAATAAATTCCCATCAATAGTTCATGCTTTAATTAAAATTGAATTTTGAAACAAAGGTTGGATGCCAATCTGATAATAGTTTAAACCTTAATAGATATAGTATGCCAGAATAAAGTAGTTCTATAACTTACTTCTGAAAATAGATCTTAAAACCTTAAGAAAAACTAAAAGGAAACACTTCTTTTAACAAAGAAAATAGTTCCTCCTTGAAAATCCTCCTTTTTGTGTCATTGCCCTCCTTATATAGCCACCGAAGAAAGAAACACTACCTCAATCTATATTAATTGCCGCCATGTGTTGACAGTTGATAGCACACAATCCAATCATAGACCCTTGGTTAGGCCACAAAAGATCTTTACATTAACTCTTCAGCTACTTCATTAATACCCTCTAGATATTTTAGAATAGATAGAAACCCAAACATGTGATTAGATCCTAGGAACAATAGTCTAGAAAAGGACCCAATTGATCGATCACATCACTACGAGGTACCATCTCAAAAATTCCATCCAAAAAACCAAGAAAAGAAAAGAAAAGGCTAGCCAACTCAGACAAAATCCTCAATCAAATATCTTTATTGATGTTGCAGATAACCTGCGGCATGGAGACAATGTGTTACTAAGGTGAAAACTCCTGAGCTTGCAAATATAGCTCCCAAGAAAATGTCCAACAAGAAAACACGTGTCCCAAACCTTCCCACAAAAAGAAGAAAAAAAGGTAAAAGTTGCACAGCCACTACATGGTGTATTACACACCTTTTCGATAATTTTATTTGAATGCGGGTGCACCTGAAACTAAAAAAATTTATGCAAACCAAAATAAAATGACTAAGGAAAAAAAAACTTTATAGTTATGGCAACTAATAGGGGTCTTTACTTTTGCGAATATTTGAACCTAAGCCTCTAGCTATTCCTAGAGATTGATGAAAGTAGCACACTGAGCCTCCCAATCTACATTAGTTGGTAGAACAAGGGTTTTTATTTGTCTGTATGTTTGTTCAAGATCAAAAATCTCCTTGAAAGAGATGACACCCCATCTGGAAGAGATTGCACCTAGGTGATAATAGAGTCGAGAAAGAGGATAGATTTTGCACTCAACATCATCCACCATGGGTACAACACTCGAACTTGGAAGTTTAGCAGTGGTTTGGATCTTGCTAGGGAGAGAAGAGGAGGCAACCTGAAACCAACCAAGATGATGAAGTCCTTTTTGATCTCAGTGACCCTTTTATTTAATGTCAGCTGGTGATCCTTGCATTTTACCACAACTGTGTGGCAGTTGATGATCTCATTGGCTTTGACGAAGGTGACCCAATGATTGAGAATTATTTCTCTTCTAATAACCTGATCGGTGGCGATGCTCAATTTGGAGATAAAAATTTGGGAGTCCACTACCTGAGGTGAACATGTCTGTATGAAGTGGTCAGCCATTGGACCAACCTTGGCATTCAATTCTTGCACATCCCTTAAAAATTGTAAGGTGGGTATGAACACACACATGCCAGTTGCTATCTGCTCCCAATGCATAGTTACTAACCTTCTCATTAGAGGGATCCAAATCTTCTTGCAGCTATTAACTTTTGGTTAAAAGGAATCTCTCTTACATTGGCGTTTTCTTCTATTTGACCCTTCTCCTGAAGAGCAGTTTCCAACTTAGAGATTAGTCTTTTGACTTCTTATCTTGACTCTTCTATCTCAATCTAGACTCTTTGAAGATCATCAATATTTTGGAATCTGGAATCACTTAACTCTTTCTTTAAATATTCATTTTTAGCATGAAGCTAAACCTTCTCATTATAGGCATCTGCAAGCAATCTGGACATGTCTCCTTGTTGGCCTTGAATCTATTTTACGTGGGTCATTTCAGCATCTTTGGCTCATACCTCATTCTGTAGCTTGCTCACTATCACTTTCACATTTTCCAACTCAATTTTTTGCTTCCTTAATTTCCTATTGAGCCATTCATAATCAGCATATACCACCTTTTGCGTGGCTTTGGATAGGACTATTTTTTCACTTAGATCTAGTCCCATGGTGTGAATGTCATAGTCTTCCATCTGCATTTGTTCTTCAAGCCCATGGTGTGAATGTCATAGTCTTCCATCTGCATTTGTACTTCAAGCTTGGAAACAAGCGGGCTCACAATGGTGATAATCAAGGAGTTTCTCTCTTCATTAAAATAGGCTTCAATCCTCCTGGTGGTGGGCCTTCAACACTCCTTGATAATATTTTTAGCTTCCTGGTCTTTCAAGCATATTCGGTGGTGTCAAAATGACCTTGAAGTGTTTGAGGGACATTGATACTTTGAGCCGCAATGGGAGCACTAGGGGGAAATCCAAAAAGGGTGACGATAGGGGAGACTTCAGATGCATGAGTGTGGGGAGATGCAAAAGGCATCATGATCATAGGAAAAGGAGGAATTCCAAAAGGGGCAGGGGAAGAAATAGTAGGGGTAAATGCAGAAAAAGGCTGATGGAGAGGTACTTTCCTAGAAGTAGATGGACCGAGAGTAACAAGAAAAGTCATAGTTTTAGTGGTTCCAGTGGGGGCTTTAGAAAAAGCAACTAATGGCACAACAGTGGCCACAGTAGATGATGCTCCTTTGATGTGTGAAAAAGTTTTAGTAGGCTCATTTTCAATGGTAGGGGGTGTAACTAACATTACTAGTTCAGGAACTGACGGTGGGGGATTACTTTCAACAAGAAGAGGTTGGGGGTGTACCAGAGACATAGAAATAGGATGAAGAGGGGGAGAAAAACTTACCTAAGTCACAGTCAATGAAACATTCCACAAAGCATACTCCACTTCTTCTTCCTGACAAACCAGTATATCAGGGGCACCTAGGTCCTATATCCTCCTTCGCTTCACATGATTAGGGCCAGCACGTTCTGATCTCCTACTGGTAGAGTCCTCCAATATTTGGAAATTAGTGGGCTCTGAGGATCCTTTTGGGGATTGTCGAGTCTATTTTCCTTTGCTTCGGGCTTGGGACGCGAATGGGGCCTGTGGACTCCCTGGCCCCAAATCTCTTCAGTTGTTGAGTTCTCGAGGTCTAGGAATTAGGAGTGGAACTTGTTCCTCCTCAACCTCATGGCTTGTCTTGGGATTTCTATTATTATAATTAGCCTCCTTATCATATGCATCCTCAAAATATTCATCGGGTTGGAAGCTACTGAACAAAGCACCTGGATTTCTCATTTCTTGTTGGAACCTCCAAAAGTTTGCTTTCTTTCTTTCTAACCATCCCTTATGCCTCGGTTGCGCATGGAGAGATTCTCTCATTGGGAGATTCCTATTATACTATGCATGTGGCTCATAAAAAATTAGCCATTTTGGTTGTTCTTCTGGTATGTGAGCTAAGTCGATGTACATCTCCACACTCTCTCAAGCAAGATTTATCTTCCTTTGGAAATACTCCCTAAACTTGTGCCTTAAACTGAAACACCCATCCAGGTTCTAATTCCATTTGTCACAAATGAGGACCAAACCTAGTGCTGCCAAAAGATTTGTCATCTCATCCTCAACCTTCTACTTGCTCAGTATTACTTGACTCTTTGCAATCAAAAGGGGAATATCAAAAAGCTTTGCTTTATTCCTCCCAACACCATAGATTCTATCAATAGTGGATACTTGTCAGAAAACCTCTAATGCAATTTTTTTTTTGTCACAAATCTAGGGAGTCAAAAAACCTCCCCAAGGAAACCATGAAATCAGACGAATGTGAAATATTCACCAAAGAAGTAATCCACTAGTATAGGTGGATGTTACATCCATTCTATAACCTCCTGAGAGAAACAACTGATGGGGCAAGGCAATAAATCTTGCAACACTGGTCTCAAAAAATAATCTGCAAAATTATAGTAATCTCTTGTTCTTGAAAACATAGGGGTCCACACAAAAATTGGATGGATATAACCTCTC
>VDFB02242595.1:0-13378 GCA_007258455.2 Sequoia sempervirens | reverse complement strand
AACATGATAATGGGTCTCTTTAACTTAATCCCCTAATTTATGGAGAAGACCCTATGGGGGATGATTAATCGAATTGAAAAAGAAGACAATTCATTATGCAATTAGTACTCCCCTGGTTGAAGTTGACAAGAGGTATATGCAGTATAGAAGTTGCCAAGTCAACTTATTAAAGGCTTTGGACATATCCAATTTGATAATCATTCTAGAATAACAGTAAAATTTTGAGAGATTGAATGGTTCTCCTCGTGTAGGTGGATTTGCAAGGTGTACTTTACTCTGAAGCATTCTCATGAGGTCAAACACAATGATAATAAATATGAACAATATCTAAGGTATATAGAAATAAATGTCTTGTGGGCTTCAACAAGGGGTCTTTTAAACCAAATTGGCATCTAGCATGGTCATGACTTAAAAATTAACCAATATTATTATACCCTTATTGTCCCCTACCCTTTATTAAACCCTAAATTAAGCCTAACTCTACCACTTACCATAGCTCTAACCTTAGCTTCAAGTTTTATTGTAGATTAATAATTTTAATCCTAACTTAACATTAACCCTAACCCTATTTAAACAATAATCATAACCATAATTAAATCCTAATTGAACCCTACTTGAACCTTAATCTAAATGAACCCTAACCTTAACCCTAATTAAACCATAAACCTAACTCTAATTAAACCTTAATTGTAAACTGAACTAAAATAAGCCTAACTGAACCCTAACTGTAACTTGAACTTGATTCTAATAATAACACTAATTGAATGCCAACCCTAGCCCTAATTGAACTCGAACCCTGACTCTAATTGAACCTTGTTGTAGGGGTTAAATTTGGGTTCAATTAGCATTCTAATTAAACCCCAATTGTAAGATTAACCAAAATAAGCCTAAATAAACCCTAACTATAACTTGAACTTGACCCTAATCATAACACTAATTCAAACCATAGAAGTATGACATACCATAAAAATTCAAGTTTAACCAACACTCTTTCAACATCCAGCTTGCTTTTAGTCATCAACATTAAGATAGAACTTCTGACACCATTAAGAGAGATAAATGTTCTGACCAAATTTGTATTACATCGACTACAATAGTGGTGTACCATGTGAAAACTCTAGGTGTTAATAATAGTAATATCTAACCCCTTTTATAGATTATGCCATTCACTTGACAATATTTTTAGATTATGATGACATTCTCAATGGAGATTAGGCAATCTATTGATAGACGTAATCAAGGATAGTTATAAGCATGATATAATGATTATACTCCAAATGAGAACAATGGCATGGGTACATTAGTTCACATCATCATTTGTGACATGCTCATCTAGGACTACATCAAAAAAAAATTCATGCTTCTCTACATATGCTGTCAAGTCCATCTAAAGGAAAAAAATTGTTTTAGTCATAATACAACATTATGGTCTCTAAGCTCAATGCTACTATAATTGCTTTCAAAATCTAGGGAAAACTAAGTTGCTCAAATTCACTATGTTATCCAATAGATATAAATTTTTGAAACAATTTAAGGATGATCATGCTTGAGTTGTCAAAAGATAATATTTTGATAAGATTATAATATTACATGATGTTATAGATTAAGAAACGTAATTGTACTTTATGTGTAGCCAAAAATTTTTGAGGATGAAGTAGTTTATTTTGTATAGTTTAGAATGAACAAGTGTGGATGAAAGGAATTGAGAGGAATAGAAAGAGTTTGTTGAGGTAAACATAGTTAGAAACAATCTGCACAGTTTGTTAGGTTTTCCTAATTGATAAGTACGTACCTACTTGAATATTAACTTATAAGGTTGAAAGGAATTGAGATGAATATGCATAGCTAGTTATGCTTTCCTACTTAACAAGTAGAGGAATCAATTAAAAAAATATATAAAACAAATATTTCTTAAAAATCTATATTTGACTCAAATATTAAAATGCATATATTTAATTTTTATGTTCTTTGCTCATACCCATAAAATAATATATATTTTTCTTTACAAATATTTAAATTTATTATATATTTATATATATATAAATATTTAATATGAACATTTAAATTGGATATGAAAATTTAAACTTGGCTAGAACTAAACATTTTTTTTAATTTAAATGAGAAGAAAAAAATCTTTAAATTTAGACTATTTATTTAATTAATATAATAAAGTTATTTATTTCCTTACTAATTATTAATTAGTTAACATGTTTTATTTCACAAACTAATATATAGTAATTAATATAAGTTGTAAATAGAAGGTGAATTATTTCTAAAACAAATATGATAGAATTTGTGATTGATTTAAATGATTAATTTATTAATATTAATTTCAATTTGATTTAAAAGTAATTACTGTTAATTTTAAAGATGATTTTTAAAAATAATAAATATTTTATAAAAGTAATTAGTATTTACTCTAAATAATTATTGTAGTCTTAATTCATTTATTTTGCAAAAGTATCTTAGTAATTAGAGTTAGTTCAAATTTCAAAGCAATTGAAAATTTGTTAGTTTAAATATATGTTTAATAAGTGTTGTTTTAGAATTAATTTATGAAAAAGAGAGGTGATTAGTATTAATTTATTTAAATTATAATATAAATATAATTTACAAGGTATTCATTTATTTTTAAATAATAATTAATTAATTTATATTAAAAAGTAAATTTTTTGAGTAATTGGTATTAATATTTTGAAAGAATTAGTTCAATTAAATTTACGCTACAAATCAATTTAGTATTAAAGGTAATTAAAAATAGTTGAATTTTGATGTTATATTGATTAATTAGTTAGCATTTGTTATTCAAAGTATAAATTTTATTAATTATTATTATTATTTTAATAATGCAAAGGAAAATAGTAAATAAATGTTACGTACCCAATGTGAGGGGTAATTAGTAAGTAATTTAATGAAAAGTAATTTATTTTTATAGTGTAATTTAATAAAAAGTAATTTATCATTATAGTGTAATTTAATTTTCAAAATAGTTAGTATGGTTTACCTCATTGAATTATTGAAATAAACAACCTAAGTTTAATAAAACTCCTAAAAATTAGTTAAGATTCGAAATGGAAGTAATGGAAGCACATTAATCGCTTATATCGGGTGAAATTTGTCTTCTAATTAGATTGAAGAGAAATGAATTTTGAAATATAGAAAAAATGCTTTAGATCTCATTGGTTAAAAAGAGAAATATTAATAACTAGTTAAGATTTGGTGGTGCCTATAGTTCCCTCGCAGGAAGTAATAAAAAGATTCAAAATAACGAAATAGATTAATTACAGGTGAAAAAAAAAGGTTTATGCTTCCTGAAAATCCGCCCTTATCACTCAAAGTTTTGTAGCCAATAAAATTGAGCAAAATTAATTTTTTAAATTTGAAAAGTTAAAAATCTTGCATATTTACTTTAACCATATACAAATATTTGTCAAACAAAAAAAAAAAGTTGAGTTCTTATTTGTTAAAATCAAAGTTATTAATAACTTGTTAAGGAAAAGGGGTCGCCTATAGTTCCCTTGGCAGAACTAAAAAATAAATGTGTTTTCAATGTTTATTTGTCAGTTTAAAAGATGTGCCAATAATGTTGCAATCACTAATGATTAATTTTTTCTTGATGGTTAAAATAGATTGGTAAGTAAATTTATCAACATTAATAAGTAAATTTATAATTGATTTTTTCTTGATAAGTAAATCAATATTTCATAAATTTATCTATAATTCTTATTTAATTTTTCTTAATTATATTAAATTATATTTTATTAAATTGTTAAAAAATTTAAGTTGCTTATAAATAATTTTATGTGCTTTTTATAAATAACTTGATATTGTGTATAAAAGGTTTAAGTTATGAATGTTAAGTGATATTGTGAAATTATTCTATGTTAATTTAATGTTATGAATGCTATATAATATAAAGAAAAATATTTCTAATATATTTTTAATGCATCTTTATATTTTTATAAACAAATATCCTAAAAATAAAAAATGATTGTAAAAAATACAACTTAATGAGTGAACATACATTTAAAGTTAAAAGTGAAATTATAAAACAAATTGTAGATTTATTTTATTTTTCTTCTATAAATATAATTTTTTAGTTCTGCCCGGTATAGAGCACCAATTTAACTAGTTATTATGTAACTCTCACTTTTAATAATGAGAACTTGAATAATTTTTTTCTATTTGAGATTTTTCAATCTGGCCATCAATGTGTAAAAAGATCACGAATTATATAACAAAATATATTTCAAAAATCAATTCTCTTGAATCTAATTGGTACACAATTTTCACCCGATATAAGCGATTTTGGCGCTTCCATTACTTTCATTAATAATTATTATGGAATGGTGGGTAATCCTGCATAGTAACAAATCATACTTAGTATTTATCTATTAATCTTATCACTTGTATAATCCTATATTGTAACAAATCATACTTAGTATTCATCTATTAATCTTATATATATTGTAACAAATCATACTTCATATTAATTTAAAATATTTTTAAATTAAAATAGTTAAATTATATTGATATTAATATTTTTAATTTTTAAGAAGATTATAGTTTAATCAACAAATTTATACTTAAATTTTAGTCTTTTTTTAATAACTTAATTTTTAGATGTTATGGCTAATCTTATCATTCAACCTATTCATTAAATTTATACTTATATTTTATATTTTGAAATATTTATTTTATATATAATTTAGATTTTTTTTTACATTCTTTTAGATTACTGTTATAAATTGACTATTCTTTTCATTGTTTTAATACTAGCATACCTATATTAATTAATAATATATGTAAAACATGCCGAGAGAGTTATCTTTATTGAGACACCTATTGACTTGAAAAAATGCTTAGATTTTCATGAATATGAATTTGGAAAGCAATCAATTTGATTTCATTATTGTTTATGCCATTGTTTATCTCAATTCCCATATATAAGGGTAGACATTCAAATTTGAAATCATACCAACTTGTCTATAACAACAATCAACCAAGAACAATAAATTTAAAAGTAGGAATGTTCATCAATCACTAGATTTAGTATTGACACCATCAAAGAAGTATATTGTGTGATAAAATGGCATTAACTAACTTAGATATATCCACTAGTTTTTTTTTTCCAAATGTTTGAATACATTGTTAACATTATATACATTCAAGCATTTGAATGTTTTTTATAAAGGGTAAAACGGGTTTTACAGGGACCTAAAACCACAGAGTTTACAAAAATAAGGAAAGGAAACAAAAGTCCAATAGAAAACACCAGCTACCAGAAAGGAAAATGACGAAGCAAACAACAGAAAGGAAAAGCATTTGAATGTTACGAAACCTATAGCTTTGCAATTGAGTTTAATAAAGCTTTTCTCTCAGATGAATAATCAAACTTTGTTGTTTTTATGATTGTGCATTTAATCCTTTGTTCATCATTATAAGTCTCTTTTTTCACTTGAAGTTTAAATATGTATCTATTGAAAAGGACCTTTTGTATAATGTGTGAAAATTTAACATCATCTTGTTTTTCATGCTTCAAAATGTTCAATTCTTTTGCTGTAACACCCATAATTTCTTCTGCCGCTTCTTCAAAAGTTGTAATCCAAGTGAATGAAGTATGGTCTTGCACTTTGCATTGAAGTATATATTTATAATCACATTCAGGGAAAGTTTTATCACATCTTCCACAATACCACTGACCATTTTCATTAGTGTTTACCTTCTTTTTGCAGTGCCTATCTCCAATTTTCAAGGGGCATGCTATATAAAAAAAAATTCTACCTTAATGAAAGATAAGGTAGCTTTTATCACTATCCAATAAGGTTTTCCAGAGTTGGAAAGGTCCTGATCTTGTATTTATGAGATACTTTTTAACATTTTTTCTTCAATCGCAAATGAGATTTCATTTGTAATAGAATGAGAATGGACATTCTTCCCTTCTATATCAAACCAAAATCTCAATTGGTGTGAGAGAGGAAGATCTGGATTTATAAGGAGTTTGGTTGTACTAATTTTTCCCACAAATTTCCCACCAAAATCACTAATTCGTGCAGCCTTTATCGCAAGAATCGAGAAGGTTCCTACATTGGACATTTCTTGGAGTTGTTGACCTTCCTTATTGCAGAAATCACCCCACAATGTTAATTCCACCATACAACCAGACATGTCTTTCATTTGAAGGGTTCTTTTTTGAGTTTGTGTGGCATTCTTTTTGAATATGGTGTTTGGTGTGTCGATTGAGAGAACAAAACCAATAATATCAACCAAAGAATTGCTTTTCATGTTCTCAATTTCTCTTATCGATGGAAAATGGAATTGTTATTTTGGTATATAGCTATCCTCCTCCAAACACAACTCAACAATCGAATTTGTTTCTAATAATATTTCCCATTCATTTTTTATTTGGTTAAAATTCTTTTTGTGCAGGTTTGAGTCTCCCTTTTGAGATGAGATGCACTTTTCCAGTTTCAATATGATCATAAAACTTTTCTACAACTCCATTAAAACATGTCACTCTGATTTCACCACCATCTGAATCAACCAAGTCAAAAGTAAACCCTTTTCCATGTCCTTTGGCATTGTTAAAATGATGAAGTTGACCCTTTCTAGTAACCCTTGCCTTTATTGACCATCTATTCTGGTACGGATTGAGTGTTGCAATAGGAATGGTTCTTGTTTGAGGTTCATTTTTTTCAGCAATTGGTTGCTTATATGGATTGTTGATAGGATCCATGCCTACATCATCATCATATAAGGAAAATAGTATTCAATAGATTTCAAACATTGATAATTTGTTGAATTTTTCTATAGCAGAAGAATTGAATGTAGTATACATTTATTATTATTTTTTTTGTATTTTATTTTATAATTTTAAATTGATTTTAGATGTACATTTATTATTAAAAAAATTTGTATTTAAGTTGCTATATGTTAATCATAACCCTAATTGACTTTTAATCTTATCCTAAAATCTTCCCCTAATTCTAATTCTAACCATAGCGTTAATTCAAACTCTATTAATGATTATAATTTTAATACTAATGTTAATTCTAATGTTGAGCCTAATTCTAATTGATCTATTTATCATACATCCGTAAGTGAACTCTAATTCTAATTGAACCATAACCCTCATTAACTTTTAATCTTAGCCTAAAATCTACCCCTAATTCTAATTCTAACCCTAGCCTTGACTCAAACTCTATTCTTGATTATAATTTCAATACAAACCTTAATTCTTATGATGAGCCAAATTTTAATTGACTTTTAATATGAATTGAACCCTGAACCCTAACCCTAACGCTTATTAGAACACAACTCTTATTGAACCCTTATGATCATAATCCTAACTAAGTGATAATTGAATAATCATAATAGTAAATCATAATGTTATATTTTTTTTTCATATGATGAACTTATGTGTAAATGTAATTTTTAATCACATTATTTTTTTAATATCAATTTATTATATTTTTTTTGTAGTTAATTTTATAATTTTAAATTTATTTTAGATGTGCATTTATTATAACAAATTTATCTATTTAAGTTGCTATATTTTAATCATAACCCTAATTCCAATTGAACCATAACCCTAATTGAATTTTAATCTTAGCCTTAAATCTAACCCTAATTCTATTTCTAATCATACCCTTAATGTGAACTCTATTCATTATTATAATTCTAACCTTACTTTTAATGATGAGCCTAATTCTAATTTCTCTATTTATCGTAGAACCCACCTTAATTCAAACTCTATTAATGATTATAATTTAAATACTAACGTTAATTCTAATGATGAGCCTAATTCTAATTGATCTATTTAACTTACAACCCTAAGTGAACTCTAATTCTAATTGAACCATAACCCTAACTGAACCGTAATTCTAATTGAACCATAACCCTCATTGACTTTTAATCTTAGCTTGAAATCTACCCCTAATTCTAATTCTAACCCTAGCCTTAACTCAAACTCTATTCATGATTATAATTTCAATACAAACCTTAATTCTAATGATGAGCCAAATTCTAATTGACTTTTAATATGAATTGAACCCTAACCCTAACCCTAACCCTTATTAGAACACAACCCCTATTGAACTCTTATCATATCCTAAAATTACTACTACCCCTTATCCTAATTGTCTCTAACCCTAATTGAAACGTAACCCTAACCTTTACCCAAAGCTTTCTTGTATAACCCTAACCTTAACCCTAATATTAATCTATCCTCAACCTTAATTGAATTCTAATCCTGAGTTGGCCTAATGGTGAAGAACTTGTACTCTTGAAAGAGAGGTCACAAGTTCAAATCCTACAGGGGGTAAGGTATGTACACCTCGTATTGTGGAGCACGAGTTAGGTGCCTCCCTCATATTGGGAGTACGAGGAGTCCCATATACTGCAAGCCGTCTGTAAACCACATTCAACCAAGATGATCAAGACTTTTATGATGATAATTTCTGCTTAAAATATTAACTTGCTCGGCACCAGACTTTATATGAGGTTCAAATTATTTTTTTAGAATTTAACTATGGAAGAATTATAATTGCCACCACTCATGACAGCCAACAAAAACGTCAATTTAAATGCAGTTTCAAAAACTTAACGGAGAATATTCCTTGAATGCTTTCACTGTATAACGCCTCTCGGCGTAAAAAAAAGTTAAATTTTTAATAAATAATATTTTTCAAAATAATAATTTCTACATTCTTAATACATAAAAAATGTGCTAATATAATAATTAGGTTTTTCAATTTTACCAAGTAAAGGTATATATTTTTAGTTTCTATAAGATGCAGTTTGACTGAATGACTTTCCAATTTTACAAAGTAAGACTTTTTATCTCTTTTTTCATTATTTTAGGTTAGTGGTATATAGTGGTAATTATTTTTATTCTTTTAATTATATTTTGATATTTTTAAATTAATTAGAATTTGAGCTATTATGCTATACTATAATATTTATTTATTTTATTAGGAATTTTAATAGTCACTATTTAATAAGTGAAAAAAATGTGTTGCTATAAGTAGGATGTTTTCCAATTTTTAAGTGTGAATAATTTATGTGATCTTTACCTTTTTTTTAATATAAACAAACTCATCATTATAATAATTAGGTTTTTTCAATTTTACAAAAGTAAGACTTTTTATTTATTTATTTTTTGCATAGCATTTGACTGATATAATTTAATTTTAAATGGTTTTGTTTAGAAAAACATAGACACCTCAACCCATGAAAGTAACTAAACAACTAAAGGGAGAAACACAAGCATAAACAAAGAGAGGTGTGAAGGCAGGATGGGCCTTGAGGAAGGAAAAATACAAACCACAACAAAATCGTTGACATACCATCCAACCTATAATTTATAAATTTCCTAGCCCCCAAAATTGTTGCTATAGATAGTATATATTTTTATTTTTTAAATATTTTTATCTCTTAGTTTTCATTTTCCCTACATACTATTTGACTAGCAATATAAATGCTTTAACTTAGTGTACACATCATTTTATTGAAATATATTTTATTAAAATTTTATGTTGGTTTCATTCTTAGTTTTGATATTTCCAAAAGAATAATTATTTAAGACATCCACTATAATAATTAAGATTAAAAATTCTCAACTCTAATTTTTTTATTATCTTATATTTTAATTATTAATATAAATAATTTTAATTTTAATAATTTTTTTCTTGAATCAATCTTTTATTATGATTTTTAATTTATTGTTAAATCTTTAATGCTTACCTTTTTTGATTAATCAAAATAAAAATATATATATTATCTCTCCTATGTATCAATGAATTATGGTTAATGTAAGCATGCAAGATCAAAATAATAAAAATAGGAAAATAGAAATCTAAGTCTAAACTCTAAAACAAATTACCACACATTTTCATTAGATTTTTATATTTTAAAATAAATTAAAATTTATGTTATATATTTTAATATTTATGTTTTTATTTGAAATTTAAATAGTCACTTCATTTAATAACATTTTGTTTCCACAGTCCATGATGCTAGTAAGCAAGATTTTTGGAATAAACTATGTGTGATTTTTATATCATCAACGTTTCGGATCATACTCTACTGCTGATCATCCTGATGATGGATCATGGAGTATGATCCAAAACATTGATGATATAAAAATCACATAGTTTATTCCAAAAATCTTGCATACTAGTCACTTCGTGAAAAAATAGTGTTATAAGTAGCATATTGTTTTATTTTTTATAATTTTGAATAACATATTTTCTCTTAATTTTTATCTCCTATGTTACCAATATAAATCTTTTAACTTAGCTTGTCTATTTTTATATTTTCCATTCTATTAAATTCAAATATATAAAATAATCTAATAACAAATTCAAATAAATAATATATTTTTAATATATTATATTATTAATTTAACAACATATTATAATATATACACTATATAATTCATATGTAACATATATAATATCTAATATATAATTTAACATCATTATAATATTATAATATATATAAAATATATATGTAAATATATACCATCTAAAATATAATTTAATATATTACAACTAAAGTTATAACAACAAATACAATCCTTAATTTGTTCTTCTTACACAAGAGTCCCCTCATCAATAATTTAGTTTCTAACTTCTTAAAACATAACTATTTAATAACTTTTTGGCAGGAACTTCACTGTCTTGCAGCTCTTGTTTTATTTGTCGTCAGCCTAGTAATGCCTACTTCTCTTTTTAATGACTGGCTGGTCTCGCAGACGTAATTAAAATCATTATTGATTTAGTGCTTCGTTGATCAATTTCCTGAGATATCACGGTTTTTCATCCTGTGATCGGGAATTCAAGGATCGTGAAATCTGAATTCAGACGTGTCCCTATCGGGAGCTCAAGGGTTGATTTAGTGCTACCGTTGATCTATTTCCTACAGATATCAACGGTGCTCGCCATCCCATGATAGGGAATTCAAGGATCACAAAATAATGGGTGGGCACCATGTGTCCTATTCGGGGATCAAATTTGAGCTATTGCTGACCTACTACCATTTGATCTGAGCCGTTCCCCGCCATCCCGCGATGGTGCTTGGGTTGATTGCGAAATCACGGGCGGGCGCCACGTGTCTCATCCGATGAAGCCTAAAGAGTAAAGGAAACACTAGCCGACTTTCAATGTATTAAGGGGAGGATTACTAAAGTGTTCTCGAGACGCACATGTTCTAAATCCACGGATATGTTATAATCTCGCTGGAAAAGCTACTCGAAGGTTAACGACATGGCTAGCGACTATGTTAAAGGAACGAGATCAACAGCGCCCGCTATCCCGCGATCAGCAATTACAAGGATCGCGATATGTAATGACCCCTTTTCGGTGGAAGCATTTAAACCCAAACTTGTATTCAAAGTGTTCCTCAAGGATACATTAGAACGTTAGAGATCAATAAGTTTAGTGATAAAATCTAATAAGACTAGAGATGATATAAATATTCCATTCTCATCAAAGAATTATTCATTTCTTCTTATCACTTCTATGAATGATTCTTCTGTAATATGTTTCATAAGTTCACTAGACATTAAACATCTTTCAAGATCTCATAAATGGAGTTCTATTATATCATAACGAATGAATAGAGTAATTATTATTTATAAGGCTCAATAATTGCTGCAAGCATCATTATTGGATTGTCGTAAATAATATATTCTATATAACTATATATATTATCTTATATGTATTGTATGTATCCCACTATCTATGATGTATTTATGAGTTTGACATATGTTTATAAATGCAACTGCATATATACTTATCAATCTTTAACCATATTCTTCCAATTCCTCAATATTCTTATCCATCCTACTATTATTCAAATGTCTCCATAAATCATAATATACTTAAGTATACTTATAAGCATCAATTGAGATCTAAATTAATAATATACCCAATTTCACTATTCTGACTGTTTACCATTATTATATTAATCCACTCAGAAAAATATATATATTTATCATGTATATATTAAGCATATATGCCAGCTATAGCTATTGTCAACTCCTTTGTTTATAATCGAACATTCATAAGTTTCGTATGAAGTATGCTACAGGAATTAAATGTGCATATATATAATTTACAGTATGCTAACACATTCCTGAAATATATAAACAGCAGATGACAGTAGTAAATAAGAGATAAATATCATAACCAACCTGACAGACTTAGACTTACCCAGTCGCTGCCTTTTGCTTGTGATCGGCTTCATGGAGGGTCCGAGTATTTCCAGCCTACATGTGTTTCCTTCCCCTCTATACCTATCGTTGCCTTTAGATCTGACTTGTCTTACCCTCCCCTAAATACCACGACTTCTCACAAGCAACATGCGGTGGCTATTTATAATGATGTGAATACATTACACGTCCCTCACTCTATCCTTCTTTCTCCCTTTTAAGCCTTAATTTAAGAATAGTCATAACCCTTCGATGACCAAAGTATATGACTTTTGGTAACTATTGCATCAAATGAAAAGACGTAGCTTTTAGCTGTTAGTAATTGCTGGGATAATACAATGCATTATGAGTATCCTTTAGGAAATGATGCCTTTAGGAGAAGATACCAATGTTTGTGTTTATTATTCGATGCTTCCTAGAAATTGATATTAATGCTTTTGCTTTGTGTTTATTATTTGTTTATATTTAATATGAAGCATAGTTGTTTTTCAGATTTAATGTTTTTACTATTAATAATATCAATATTATCCATCATGATTATAATTACATTAATAATACTAGTTGCAATTACTTACATTTTTATTTTGAATATTATATTTTGTGTATTTGATAATTCTCATATTTATCATTAATATTATATTTATAATTATAATATTACCAATGGTAATTATAATTATATTTAAATCGTAATTACTCATGTTTGGAATCTAACAATTATTTGTATGTTATTTATTTATTTGTCTTTAGACGCTTTATAGTTTAGTGTTACAATTTCAGGGGACATGACACGATATCACGGGCGGGTGCCACGTGCCCTTCATAAAGGATGAAATCTGTGTGACCATTGATGAGCTGTCTCTTCAAGATTGACGGTGCCCGCCATCCCGCGATTAGGAATTTTGGGATTGCGATGTCGCGGGTGCCTGCCACGTGTCTCATGCAATGAAGCCGAAGGAGTGAAGAGAGCGTTCGCCAGTTTAAATGTATTACGGGGCAGATTACTAATGCGCTTGTAAGATACACATGTTTTATTTCAACGCAGATGTTATGATTTTAAGGGAAAAGCTGCTCGACAGTTAAAGGAAAGGACGGCGACCATTTTTGAAGGAGCAGGCTTTATGGTAAAAAGATTGACGGTGCCCGCCATCCCGCGATGATAAATCA
>VDFB02242592.1:0-10352 GCA_007258455.2 Sequoia sempervirens | reverse complement strand
ATATGGATCAATAAAGTTCAATTTGGATTACTAAGTATGCTATTTGTATAATTCTTGTAATTTGATGGCATATGTGCCCATATTGACTCTTATATTATTTCATTTCATTTTTTATTTCCTACGATATGTGAATATATAACCCAATCAAATAGGCACTAGTTTTTAGTTCGCCTAACCAATCTCAAATCAATCAAAATAAAAGAAATATTAACCAATAGTTTAGGAATAAGGGATTTCTTGTGTATTCATGATTGTCTATATAACAAGGGATAACATCTTAAGTGAACCTTTAATAAATTCATTTTATATAGATTATGCATGTACAGTCATAATCAATTATATAGGGGTTTTATGCAACTAGTCTTTCTTGACCTTGTGAGAGTATTTGGGGTTAAGATTGCAATTGGGTTTGGTTGTAGTTTTTTTTGGTTGTTCTTTTTGTTTGATTTAAATACCTATTAAGGTATACCCCTAGGAACACCCTCTTGAGTCTAAGCTAAGCTCAAATCATAGGAAAGATGACCCACTCTCATAGAGTTGACCTTCAACCCCCCATGATCGTTGATGAATAATTTCACTCATGGCGACAACCTTGGCCTTGTGGTCTTAATTTAGTTCTAGGAAGTCGAGCAATAGTTTTGGGATCCAATATATTTAAAGATTGAATAAGGACCCTACTATAGTCCATGAAACCTTGATACTTTTTAGTCTCTATGTTGTGCTAAAATATAATCCTACCCAAATTTATTTTGAAACTTCTCCAGAGATTGTGGCCATATTGTAAATATATCTTATCTTCAAAAAAATCACCATAATGAAGATTCCTTTTTTAAATGATAAATATAAGCTCTAGCATTATATTATTAGTCATATCCATTAATAAAAAACTATTCATCCATTCCAATTTCTCATGCATTTATTGCATCACTTCTACCATGTTGGTAAACAATTTTGTTGCTACAAAAAATCAACTAATTCACCCAATGGGTAACGACAAATTACACCAAAAAATGGATAAATTGCTATGAGAATAACAATTATCCTCTACAATTTGGAGGGGTAGCTCCCTTGTATGATGTAAATTTAGATTTTCAAGTACTTTTAACCAAAATATACAAAAGGGCCCAAAAACAAATAGAAAACAAAATGAGAAAGAAATAATTATAGTAACTAAAGAAGCACATAGACTTCCAAACCATCTGCACTCTAAGAGCAAGTAAAGAGATTATGCACATTAAAAAGTTGATTAAACAACAACAACAAAAACCAACTTCCAGGAAGGAATTATTGACATAAGAACAATAATAATTCTTATTAAAATCAATTAGGAGAGAGGGGTCCATAGTGGAGCACTCTAACTTCGTGTTTCTCAAAATCTTATGTGGAAATTTCAAATCATTTCCAATTTTGTACAACAGTTTATTTGTCAACTAATGTGTTTCTATATATTCGTTTGGTCACATCAACTTCGATAATTTGCCCATCAACTGGCAATTTTTGTTGAGGGTATCCAAAGAAAAGCCAAAAAAAAAGAGATGAAAGTGGTGCACTAAAGTGTAACTTTTTATTAATTAGCTGATGTGGCACCACATGATTTGCATCGGTTGTCAATGCTTTTATGGATAAAAGTGTTTGGCAATTGTGGATATTAAGGTGCTCATTATGAGGTCTTGAGGACTAACATCCCATTCATTGACCGCTCCACTGGGCCCTACCCTCACAGAACTCACGGAGACTCTAAGCTCCCCCTATGCAGCTCTGAGTGTTTAAGGCAGGGATTCCTACAGAATGATGGAACAAACATGACAAGAGCGCATCTCAAGATATTGAGTTCAACATAAGAAAACCACAATAATAACAACAACAAAAAATTAAAAAAATAGAAATTAAAATTAAAAAAATTGTGCACCACAGGAATTAATATTCTATATATGTTCTAATTTCAAAAGAAGAGCTCTCGGACTCTTTCTACTCATGTCCATCTGTATCAATACCCCTCCTTTCAAAAAAGCCCGCTTTGTTCTTTTGAATAGAATCATCTTTTATACTATTTTCTCCGACTCGTTTAACTACTTATTGAAATCTAAACTCTTCTTCTTCTTCTTTTGAAGAACTTTTCAAATTCCCCTTTGACAGAGCTTAAAATAAATAAATTACTCACAACACAAATAGTGAAGATTGAATAATTTGGTCCCATTCCACTTGAAAGTTGAATACAGAAAATGCATGTGCATCCTATCTGTGTCGAGGGTGTTTTGTTGTGGGACTGACAAAGGAATCTGTGCAATGATGTTCCCACTGAAATCCTTTTGTGGCTTTTGTAATTTATTTTATCTGAAACCTTCAAATTTCAATCAAGGTTCTCCCATGATATCTTCCATACTTTCTGAAAGTTGGTCATCCACCACTTTGTTTAGCAAGAAAACATGATTTTTGAGTTCCACATACACCTTATATGCATATTTAGCCTATTTCTCGTTAAGTGATTTGTCGTGATCATCAAGGATAGAATGACCTTTAATTGAGTCTATAGTCAAATATCGTACTGGTACTAGAACTTGGGGAATATGAATCTCTTTTGGCCCAAGTAACCATTTTGTACTCATAATCTCTGAATTTCTTGTTTCAAAAAATTCTAAACTCTGATCAGTTCCTTTGCAGCCTTCGTTTTGAAAGGGAAATGATTCTCTCTGAACCTTCATCTTTAGACTTTATTACAGTGCATTCACATGCTGAGGTAGGTGTTATAAGCCATGCCTTACCAAATGAATCTAAAAGAGTGGTGACACTAACAATAAAATCTTCAGTGGGACATGCACTAGAACAAGAAATATAGAAAGGGCTTTACCAGGTGAACCTTTGTCTACAGATATCCCAGGCATGGCAAATGATTCTACCATTAGAGTTGTACCAGACCTGTGATTATGATAATAAGGTTTACTTTGCATATGAAACACAGGAAGCCTTTGCATTGTAGGTTGGAATCCAACACCATAAGATATAAATTTTTGCATGTGTTGTGGAACTTGACCTGGCTATACAGGCATCATAGGCTGTGGAAATGGCCTTCAGAAAAGCCATTATTTCCAGGCAGTGCTGGTCCAATCCCATCAACTGAATGTCATCTTGACTTGTAAGGAGCAATAGCATTTTCTTAGTCTTCATCAAGAATAGGCCTACTTGCTTCTTCAACTCCCTAGTTTTTTTTAAGGCTAAAATGGCATACTCAGATCATAAGATCCAACACCAATTGTGCAAAATTTCCAACATTTGACCATAGCCTGTGTGATATGGAATGTAAGAGCCTACAACTTTATCAACATACTTCTCTTTGGATTATAGAGATGATTGTGTTGCCATTTCAGATACTACATTCTCCATATATATCATCTTCGACATTGAAATCTTCTAAAAAATGAACAAAAGGTCACATATACTAGGCTTTTATAGTAGTTCACAATTTAAACATTTATATAATATGTGGAAATACTACATATCTCTTTCAATTCCTGATACAGGATTTCAAAAAAATTGTATTCTCGTGAACAGCAAGGAATCTCATTATAGAGATCAACTATTATTTATATAGCTACAAATTCTATTGTATTAGTCTTCATTATTTCTATCAATTATCTTCTAAACCGATGAATGGTTTTTCCTATATAAGATGCTAAATTCTCTACATCTCCTTTGAAAATAGATTGGGCAGTCACGAAACCTATGATAGAGTAAAATGCACAACTGGGTCTTGTAAAGATAATAACCTTTACATCCATATCACTATTTAGGTAGTGTTAAAATCTCTTGTCAAATCATTGAACATTCATAAGTTATCCCCTCATCTCAACACCACTTTCTTTGTAATCTTGTTAAAGCAATCACTGAATTTTAATGTCTTCATATGTCCTCAATGAAAATGAATCTGAAATCAATGAAACCTTCAATGATAAAATTCTTTGCTTCAATAGGATTAAATATTATACGATAGGTAGGACATTTCAAAACACCATCATTCCTAAACTTATGATAACAAAACAAAATCAAATTCAAAATCCCATGAATTTTTATTGCAACCAACCAGTAGGGCCTGAAAGATATTTCATAACAAGGGAAAGGTTTAAAATTTACAATGTTCAAAATGTGGGCAACCCACCCAAGTTATGAAAGTTGAGGGGATGTGCTGGGACTCAATATTTTAATCTAAAAAAAAATCATTGAGTCTCTCTCAGTTTGTTTACTTAGGTTTCTTTTGACCCATATTTATAACCAAGCTAACAAGTGTTTGTATGAGCCCTCATTATGTGTTTTGTCTAAGTGTGCGCTATTAAAGCTAAAATCCACTCAATTCTATGAAATTTCTAAGTATGGAATTTTCTTTAGTGTTTTCTATGTTTTTTCATGAATATATAATTTCAAGGTTTTCTTTGATGTCATAGCTTTCATCTATTTATTTGTATCCTTGCATATGTGCCTTAGAAAATTTTCATCACCAAGGTATCATACTTTTTCCTACACTGATACCACTCCCATCACATCTCTAATCCCTAATAATTTCCACTAAAATGCCTAAGTCCTTTATTTTCATTGAGTTTCCCCTTCCACAAGTACTTCTTCCATCTTCACCCTGTCATCCCAATCTTTGATCAAAAAATTGCCTAAGTATTTCAAACCAAGGAATTAGACCCACTCTAACAAAGATTGTACCTCATTTGGTCCTTCCCCAAGTCTCGGTCTCTACCTCATTTTCATTAAGTATTTGACAAAGTCAAGGTTGCAAACTTCCCTTCTCTCATGTATCCCTTTCATACCTTCCCTAATTCCCTGAAACCTTGTTGATCTCTTTGTTTTTCCTTTCAAAGTTGAATTTCTACTCTTCCACTTCACCTTGGTACCTATCATGAGGTACTCCTAACCCCTAATCCTCAACATTCTAAAAGTATTAACTTATTTTTATGATCTCCCTTTTGGACTTCCTCCATTCCCCCTACCTCCATGTCATGAGTTTCTTACTACCTCCAACTCCTAATAGCTCAACCAAGTGCATCAGGTATGGCTTTTCCCTAACCCCTATTAATTCAAAACTCTCACATATTTTTTTCAACTTCCCACCAACTCATTGGAAAGGTTATGTGTATTAAAAATGTCCAAGTACACCAAAAAAGTAGTGTCAGCTAACAGAGATGTCATTTCACTACTAAAGACTTTTCCACTTGGTTTTGGTGCTCAATTTCAAAGATATTTTTAATGAATAAAATTGATAAGTGGTTATGGTTTTGTGTGACAACTACTTTTTTCCTTACACCTACTCATGATCACTCAAATAGTTAATTTTGTGCCCAACCCATACTGCAAGTGGCAACAAATATTATAGTAACCATCATGACAGTGATAAAGGTGACCAAAGTGATAGAGATCAAATTTCTACATTTTTCTTAAGTGGTAATGATGACAATGGCTCAAATTAGCCATTAATACTTATTGATAACCTTTGCAACTACCCAACATGATTTGATTAACTTCCATGATGAATATTTTATGTTGCAAGTGCATATTTGAAGAAAAGAAGCAAGGTAAAGTGTAAAATGACACACCTATGTTTAATGTGATCATTAGGTTTTTATATCCAAGTGAATTTGTACCAGTTTATAGATCATTAATGGTATATTTTGTAGACCCTTTCAGCTCTACACACTCAAAAAGTTGTAGAAGCATCACCTAAAGTGATAGAGATCAAAATGATGATTTTCTTAATCCATTTGAACTGCTATGGGAATCCTAATGACATTGTTTCAAGTGTAGACATTAATGATAGCATCGGCAATTGTCTAAGTTATGCCTATAGCACTCTTCCATCACTCTTCCTTAATTCATCCTAGTTTCCTAGGCCAAAGGTCTATATATTTATAGGTTTTCTTATTTGTAAGGGTTGGTCATTTTAGGTTTTTATTGTATTATGCAAAATATTTTGGAGTTTCAATTTTTATAGTGTTTCTACCATTAAATCTACTCTCTAAGCTATCTTAGGATAAGGTGACATTAACCTTGCGATCCTATGTCATTTATATTTCTACACATTCCTTGGAATATGTTCTAGGGGACATGAGAGAAAATTATTAAATTTTGGCATGTTGTAAGTATATTTTAAAGAGAGGACTTAATTTTGGTGGACATTACACATCAAAAATGGATAAGACATATTTCTTAGCTGTCCATATTGGAATTTGAAAGTTCTTTGATGGGGCACCCAATATTAGAGAAGAAAAGGTGTACATTGGTGTTCCATCAAGGAGCAAAAAGGTCATCAGAGCATCCAGAAAGTCAAGAGTTGGATAGACTATGGGCTAGGCACCCATGTGGGAGTATAGGAATTTCATTTAATATTTTATTATTTCTTTCAGTTGTCCAAGAAGAAGGGAATGGGTTTTTTCAAGTGGTTTTGTACCTCTTATTTTGGTCTACCATTTGCAATTTTACCTCCCACAAGTTCTCTATAAATTGGAGCAATGAGATAGTAGTTTTATGTTGAGTTCTTGTAGGTAATATGGTGTTGTCAGTTTGATCAAAGATCAATAGTGGAGTTCATTTTTGTGTATTCTCATTTTAAGATTAATAATATATACTTGCCCTCTTTTCTCATGTGGAGTTTTCTCTTGAAAGGATTTCTCCAAGTAAATTTGGCTTCACATTTTGTTTTTTGATTTTTCTATGATGATGAATGTTGCAATCACATTTTTAAATCTGATTTAGTAATTTTATTTTTTTGATGAATAGGAAGCTATCTATTAATTCAAATATAAAGATGCTATATTCACAAAAGGATGGGTGAAAAATACCCCGAGCTGTAAATGGGCACGCCTTTAAAACTAATGTATCATATGGGTTCAAGTCCAAAATACAGGCAATAAAAGGCTAAGTGGGCAAAAGCGTTGGAGAGCCGTGAAGGCCCCGCCGCATCCCCATACATCAATGGAGTCTAGAGACTTAGAGTGAGGACCCTAACTGCCATTTCAACATCTTTTTCTTTATCTTCTTTCCTCGAAATGTAGCGAGACACAAGCCCAATGAAATTTTAACAGCCAAACTGTAATCCAGAAGCAAAGAGGGCCACCGAGGGCCACTGCTGTAGGACCGCTTATCGCTGCTCCTAACCATCATGAAGGCCACACCTCGCTAGAATGCAATTGAGAGAGCTACGAGAGCAGAATCCCACCAAGGAAGTGAGGTTTGAACAGGACAAGGTGAACCACTCCCTCTGTTGGCCCCACAGGCAACCGGAATCATGGGAAGAGGTGGGCTAAGTGGAGACCCGAGCTAACAATTATGGGCGGGCATTACCCCTGCTAGATCCAAGAGAACTCCGAGGCAAACCTGCGCAACTTCTTTTGTTAGCTTGCACTTGAACCTATAAAAGCACATTAGAGAAAATCATAGCTTTAGCATATAAAGATACATGAATATCCATTTAAGTATGTGAAAAAATGCAAGTATTTATGTCTTTCCAAATATTGAAGAGAATTTTCACCTTGAAAGTGTGCCAAAGCTGGGTGAATTTTGCAAGAAATCTGGGAGAATCTCCTAGCAACACCATATGCCAAGAGAAAGGATTTGTCCTAAAGGGCCAAAAAATTCATGAATCCAAGTCCAAAGTTGTTGGGCTCTAGGACAAAACTAGAAAAGATGCTTAAAATTCTTAGCTTGCCCACAAAAAGGGCAACGAGGGTCCCGGACCCCCAAGTGAACAAGCTGAGAACCCACAGGCAAGCCTTGGAAAAGAATACACCAGGCAAAGTGGGCAAGTTTTGACTCAACACTTGCAGACCAAGTGGCAGCAAATCTTTTACGTCAGACATGAGCGAGAGATTGAAGAAGCCAACTCTGGTTCAAACTCTAAATCATAGGAAAATGTGGTGAGAGCCACCTATAACCGAGCCGAGGCTTGTAATTTCTGAAAGGGGTGTCTGGATACCACTTCCAATCTTTCCACCAAGGTTTGATCCCACGAATTCCAACTTTATGAAGCATCTTAAAGCAGGAATAGCATTCACTAGACCCTCATAAGTAGCACGATCCTAGTTATGAAGCCTGAACTGGGCACGAAAAAACTTCCCACGGCATAATACACATGGTGGGTCTATGAAATATTTGTTGGAGGGTCTGGATACCCTTCTTGTGAAACCTGAGTGCCTTAAGCCCAAGCGACTTAGCCAATCGCTGACCATTACAAGCAAAAAGAGGCAACCACCAAATATTGTGTTGGTTGAGAGAAAGCCCATCTCGAAAACTAGAGCCAGCCCAATGGAGCCAAGGTTTGACAACCTCCCAGGCTCGCTAGATACTTTTGGCCACAAATGTCCCAACAATCTAGGCTCGCCAGATTTAGTAATTTGATTTTCATATCCAAATCACTTTCATAAATTCATATCGTAGCTTTCCTTCACCTTATTTTCAACATTTGGTATTGTAATGGCGTGAATTTGCACTCCTTGGAAACTCCCCATTTTCATACCCTTCACCTTAGAAAATATAATTTTGATTATACAAACCTGACATCTGCCCCTTTTCCCCATCCACCCAGTAGCCTATTTGTGTGTCGGTGGAGGAATTTTGTTAGGGAGATGCACGCGTTGCGCGGACGTCTACATGTCGCGTTGTCATCCTAATAGGATTCATGCCTCTAGAATCTACATAGGTGTTACACTCCTCCATTGGATGCAAAGTGTAATGTTTGTTGCTCCCTTGATCGACTTCAAACGACCCTTTTACCTCCTTTCATTCAAATTTCCTATCCTTCCATTCTATTCAACTTCTAGATAGAATTCACTCTACACACTTGCTCTCTACTTCATTCTTAGCACTGTCAGGCTTTACCACACCTCCATTGTAGTTGCAAGTTATTGTTTTGTTGGCTTCTCCTCTTTGTTGTTGCGACAGCATTGGCTTTGGAGAGCTTGCAAGCTCACACCTTCCTCCATTTTCCTTGCATAGTTTAAGATGGCCTTAAGTCAAATCAGCCCTAAGTAGTGTATGTGATAGATGACCTTCATTCGAAGCACTGAATGAGAAAACTTTGGCCAAAGTAGTGGAATGTACGAGTCTCCACTATAGTTAGTGTGATTGTTGAGACTCCACTGTCAGTTCACCGTGATCCAGTATTACATGCTAGTTCGAGATTGTGGGATTACAAGTTCTAGTTATGTAGGAAACATCACTATGCTCAGTTGGTTGTTGTTGTCAGTTACTCTACCAATCTCTTCATCAAATGGAAGGGCCGTCTATCAAACGATAGATGTGCAGGGGACCACATTAAGAGTCTGTGGTTGGTGGAAAAGCACCTGAGTGATGCTTCTCCTCTACAGCAGGTGACAGAAGAACCAAGATTTGAAAGGAAGGATCCTAGACCGTCTTACAACTATTTGTTCCAAAGCTCATTGAGCCATGTATGTAAATGTATGCATTCTTGTAATGATTTAACTTATGAATTGTTGAAATAAAAGGAATCCTTATTATATTATGTTATGCATCTTTGTTCGTATATTTTCAAATAAAGAATTTTTTTTATTGCAATGGCTTGTTACATAGTTTATTTACTTGTAAGGTGAAAATTAGAAATTTTTACTTCATAGAAGGCTTGGTATGTTACATATTTCAAAGGGTATCCATACTTAGACCAAAGGGTTTGAAATTTTAAGGAAGATTGTGAATGTTTTTTTGGAATGTTTTTGGAACCAAGCAGACAATTGATGACTGATTGATTTCTCCAAACACTAAGACAATGCAAATAGTTAGAGATTTGGTGGCACTAGCTCCCCCTTACACGGCACAGGTACACCAAATCTCAAATCCTTAAGATCCATAGATCCGAAGGATTTTTCTATTTCTACAATGAATAGTAAAATGTGGGGCGGCTTTGGAACGACCATTCCTACACTAGAAAGCATAAATATTTTTTGGCTTCTAAACAATTGGTTCATAGGAAGGACTTCCGTACAAGGTGGCCATGCACGCAGCAAGATTACCTCAAGATTATTTCAATCAAGAGGCCTCCCAGTCCCTTCCTAAGAAAGGATTTTTATGTGTCACGCAGACACTAAGGGTGGCACTTGTCGGTATGACACATCCGCACCTATTGCTTATGACTCGTCACAAACACATTTTTTATATAGCAGTTCAAAAGAGCTTGGCTTTAGCTCATTATCACTTGGGTCATTCCCACCTTTTGAAATGGGGTGGCAGGCCCTCTAAAGGTTACACATATTTGAAGCATAAAAAAAAAATTCATCACCCAATATTGCCAATAGGCACGAGGGGAGAGGATAAGCGCTTCAAAGCAATAAAAATAGACTTGTGTGTTT
>VDFB02242589.1:0-13220 GCA_007258455.2 Sequoia sempervirens | reverse complement strand
CTTTGGACCCCACCCTTAATTTTAAAACATCTCTAGCATTAGATGAAACCCTAGTATTATCATGCCAATATTTTTGATCAAAGATTTAATTTCAACATTCAATTTTATATTAGACCTCGGTAGTCATCCACTGAAACTCCAACATTGATTGATAGGATCATTTTCTATACTTTCTCTTCTTTTTGCCACTCTTAGTAATGTTTTAGGATGCATTTTTAAAACTTCACTAATATTGCTTACCATTATTTTATTCAAAGTTGTTTTATTAACTATAGCAGTAGTTATAGCTCTTCTTGTTGTGTTTTTATCTTTAGATCGACTATTTTTCCCAATAGATTGAATGGCACTAGCAAATGCGACATAGCATGTTTTAATGATTGATCTTTCTTTTGGCTTAACATAAAAGCCTAACCTGCTCATTACTTTCCTCATTTTTGCATTCCCTCATCAATTGCATCATTAGTTGACATTGAAATGCATTTTTTATGATAAAAGAATTTGGTGTATATTCTATTCGCATGTGTTCTTATTTTCCTCCAAGAAATTTGATCAGGAAGATTATCGAAAACACCACTTCCAATTTTTAAAAAAGTATTTTCATTAAATTCAACATCACATTCTAGATTTTCATCTTCATTTTCATTTACATTTTCATCAACCTTACTTGAACAGGATCTGTACGAAGGTTGTACTACTTGATCTGCGTATCAAACTCAGACAAGCACACAAATCTGGAAGATGAACTAAGGCTCTCAGCCCAGAGCGCGAATATTGAGGCCGTTGCTTGCAACTCGCCTCCCGATGAACGTCCTGCCCGTTGATTACAAGCGAGCAGTGAAGGCCTGGGAGTGTTCTGACAGATTCACCTCTTTTTTCAAAATTTTAATGCGAGTGTTCTAACTGGGTGTTTCCACGCTCCCCGCCCAGTAGTTTCCATCCACGTTGCTAAGTAATATTTTAAGTCAAGTTTAATTTCTAGGATTTCAGATGTAATTCTAGAATTCCCAATTTTTTATTCATATGCCCAATAAAATATAGAGTGAGTTGAAGATAGGTTGTAAATAATTGAAGGATCATATATAACAGGTATCAGAGTATAAAGCATTAAGAACCGGCAATATCAGCTTAGGTGCAAATATAGGCCGATAGGATATAGAAAGGAATATCCACTGACTTGTAATATTTTACAGTCAAGGAAATTAAAATAGGATTGAAAATTTAAAAAATATTTTTTTGTCATAGTTTTTTTTTTTTTTTTGTATTGGATAAGAAAATCAGAATTACAACAAAGCAGCAATAATGCTGTTAATGTACAACAACAATGTTGTTAAGGAACATCAATATAGAAACCGACAACAATGCTGTTAAAGAACAGCAGTAGGGAAGTCGCTACAGGCTGTTACAAAAAGCATAAAAAAAGCAGCAAAATGGTGCAAGAAATAGCTAAAAGTTGCATAGATACAATCAGAAACAGCATGTGCTACTATTGCTTTTATAAACCTTGCATACATATTTGCACAAGAACAACTTCCAATCACACAGAAGCACTCTCCTCCAATAATGCCAGGTAGAGTCACTCCAAAGTGCAGCAATCGTTGTTGATGAACTCCATAGCAGGGAAGATGCTCTAAGAAGATTCATTGTCGACAAGTTGCAACTGAAAATGTCACATCTCTATTATTAACAAGGCTGCCAATCTCTATTATTAACAAGGCTGCCAACCACACAGTATAATTTGGAACCCTCAATTGAAGAATTTTGTTTCCAACCTGAATGCCCTGTATTTTAAATTTTTCCTCAAAGGTGTTGAGTTGTGTTTGAAAATCATCCAATATCTTTTTGAGGTCAGCCTTAGTCTGGATGGCAGATTGAAGAATGGGGATCTGCAAAGAAAGGTTAGCATAGATAGTCATCAATTCGGCTTGCAAGGGTTGAAAGGTGTGAGAGAGAGCTGCCAAACATCGGAATCTCCAGATGTGTTTAAGGGTGATGTGTCTGAGAGTCTAAGTAATAACATTATGAGATGAGGAGAGACCAAGAAGAGCAGTTCTCCAAGACCACTGCTGAGGAAAGAGCACAAAGAAGCTAGAGAAGAGAGAGTTCCAGATATTTCGTGCATGGGGACAAAACCAAAAGGCATGTTTGATAGTTTCTTTTTTGGAGCAAAATGGACATGCTGGAGGAGGGGAAATGAAGGAGAGTCAATCGCCAATGGAAATCTTGACATGGAGAATTTTCCAGGCTGTCAACTGGGCTTGCGCATCAGCTTTAGACTTCCAGATTAAGGACCTTAACTTGTTCCATCTTGATCTACTAAATTTGCAGTTCCATTTGAAGTTAAGTCGGTGGGCTAATGAGATTGTTAGAAGGAGCTGCTTATATATCAGTCGCAGAGGAAAATTTTGAAGGTTTTCATTGTTAGGCCATTTCCAATCTTTAAGGAAGTTCTCATGACATGGGGTGGAGAGGAGCTGCAGCAAATCAGGCGTAACTAATTGCTTGATTTTTTGGATTGGGGTCTCATAAGATGGAGAAAGCCGAAACTGAGCTTTAAGTTGCAACCAAGGTTTCCAATTGAATGTTATAGGGTCCCATAAATCCTAGTAAACTTGGATGTCTTTTTTAAAAAGATGTCTACCTTTGAGATCTTTGATAATGGCCAAAGGACAATTGTCTTGCTGAACCAAACGGTTCCACCAAATGGAAGAAGAGGTGAAACTCAAGCCATGACTCAAGCTTTGGTCATACCAAATTAGTCTTTTCAATGTAATTTTTCACGCTCTCCAAATGGAGTTAAAAGGTGCAGACCCATGTGTTTTAAAATAAGATGCAAGGAGAATTTTATCTTTCCAACTGACCAAGTCCCAAGAACGACCAGCAATAGTTGTTTGGATATGGTGGCGCACCAGATATTTCCAAGGAGCATCACCATCCAAGGCTCTTACAATCCATTTTGTTATGAGACAAATGCCCTGATTATAAGGATCTATAATTCCCAGTCCTCCTTTATCTTTAAGTTGGATGCAATGAGTCCATGAAGTAGTAGGCAAGCCTTTTTTGTTACCCCATTTTTCCCAAAGAAAATTTCTGATAAGCTGAGACAGCTGGTTGTAGCATGTTTTAGAGGGCAGCCAGCAAGAAGAAATATAGACATGATTGGCCAACAAAATTTTATTGGCAACTTGGATTCTACCAGCCATTGAGAGGAACTTATTAGTCCAATTCAAAAGCTTTTTTTTATTTTTTTGCAAGAACCAAAACCACATCTCTTTAAGCGAGACTCCAATGCCAAAAGGGATACCAAGGTATCGCGTGATGCTACCATGCTTCACTTTGTGCCATTCCCTAGGGATCCAAGGTGGTCAAGGGTTGGGGCGAAGCATTATAAATTCAATTTTGTGCATTGCTAGTTTGGAGCCTGAAATAGTGCAAAACAAATCCAATATTTCCAATGTATTAGTCACTTCTTCCTCAGAATTTTGTATGAACAACATGCTATCATCAACAAAATATGAGTTGAGCGCAATAGAATTGCTTGGAAGAGAGATGCCTCGGATAAGCTTATTTAGGCGAGCATGCTGAAAGAGATATCCTAAAGCATCAACAGCAAGGACATAAAGGAAGGGAGCAAGGGGGCATCCCTGGCAAATGGATTTTTGCAAAGGAAAGGAAGGAGCAAGACTACCATTAACAACCACTCTAGCATTAGCATCCCAAAAGAGCATGCTGATTTCATTACATGATTTAGAGCCAAAACCAAGCCATTTTAGCATTTTAAGGATGAAAGGCCAGCGAATGCGATCATAGGCTTTATTAAAGTCAATCTTTATAATTAATGCATCTTGAGTGGATTGTTGTGCCCATTCAGTCATTTCCCAAGCAAGAATCAGATTGTCTAAAATAAATCTTCCACCCAAGAATCCAGCTTGCTCTGGGCGCACTATCAGTTGGGAAATGTGTCTAATTCTTTGAGCTAAAGCTTTGGCTATTATTTTATATGATGTGTTCAGGAGAGTAATTGGTCGCCACCCATTAATAGTATCTTCTTCCTTACCTTTGGGAATGAGTTTAATCAACCCCTGATTAATCACCTTTCCTAAGGAACCCGTTTCAATCCCCTCAAGGTAAACATAATAAAAATAATCTCAAATGTGAGGCCAAAGAGCTCTATAAAACTCCACAAGAAGCCCATCAATACCGGGGCTTTTCTCTAAAGCCATACATTGAAGCGCAACACCTATTTCATCTATGGAGAGGAGGTGATTGAGGAACTTACTATACTCAGGGTCTACTTTCGTGGGTATACATTCAGCAACAGAATCCTCAAGGATGGAAAGGAGGGTATCATTAGTTGATTCATCTATAAAAAGGTTTTTGAAGTGCTCATAGAAAGTATTCATAATGTCAGCATGATTGGTTTGTAAGGAGCCATCAGCAGATTTGATTGCAAAAATACGCTCTATCTTGTGCTTGTGGTTAAGATATTGAAAGAATAATTTGGAGCCACGATCACCATCCTTAATCCATTGAAGATGTGAATGAATTTGGGCACCTTTTCCTTTATACACAGCCATTTTTTGAAGCATATTTTCAGCATTGGCCATAGATTGGTACAATGAGTTGTTTGTTGGGTCATAAGCCAACCGTGAACACCCATATACAAGCTCACCTTATAGATATTTCTCCAGTCTGCAATGTTTTGTTGTAGCTCTTCGCCCATAGTTACGAAGAAAGATGGTGCACTTAGCAATAGTTCTCTCCCACCAACTAATACAACTACCTTCCTGTGGTCTTGGTTCCAACTTTCAAATGGCCAGGAAACCATCAATGCAATCCTAATTTTGGAGATGGGTAACATTGAGTTTGAAGGGAAGGTCATTGGAAGGGGGTGTGTAATTCGAGAGGGAAATACTAATAAAGATGGGAAGATGGTTAGACAAAGTGGCTGAAAGGTCTACAGAACCAAGACGACCATCAGGCAAAGGGAGAATGGGACAATTGGGGGAGATATAAAATTTGTCCAATTGACTCATTTTTCTTGAGTTTCCTTCTCTGTAGTTACTCCATGTGTACCAATGGGGCATATGAAGGTTGAATTTACTCAAGAGGGGATCATGCACACCAAGGGAATTTCAGACCAGCATCCAAGCTTCAAGTTCAAATTGGGATAGATGAGAAGGACCAACCCAACTACGATCTGAAAGTTGTTCCACCATATTAAAGTCACCTCCCAGGACCCACTCAGCATTAGGAAGATTAGTGCGAAGCCACTCCCAAAGTAAGATTCTCTCGGCAGGAGAGTTAGGAGCGTAAATTGAACAAAACCCCACCAACAAGTCATTGATGAGAGTAGTAGCCCAAACATAATAGTTATTAGAATCAAATCCATCAGCCACAATATGCTTAGCTAACCAAGGGGCAAGGCCCAAAACAACACCACCACCACTGTCAGAGTGGTTAATATGGAGAAATCTCGCATCAGGCCACATGGAAGCAAGGGTAGCTTTGAGCCAAATGGAACTCACTTTCACTTCTTGAAGCATTAGGACATCAATATGATTGATCTATAAGGAATTTTTGACCTAAAATTTATGAGCAGGGAGGGTCAATCCCCGCACGTTCCATGATTGAACTGTGCACTTCATTGGGAAGAGTCTGGGAGGATTTCCTCATTAGACTAAATTTCTTTAAACTGACTTAGCACTCTACAGGTTTGGGCAAGCATTGTAGGATTTTGATCAAGAGATTCCATCAAGAAGTCCTCACCAAGTGGCTCGTGGGAGGGAAGATGGGGCTGATTTTTTATCAAGTATGAGCTTTTGAGGTGTTGAAGTTGCTTCAGCAGTAGATTTTTTCCCAAAAGAAGGGGTCTCCTTTTTCCTCTTTGATGCTCTTTGTTGTGATCCTAAAATAGCATCTTTAAAGGACTTGTTCTCAGACTAGGGGGATGAAATGCGCGGAGAAGGAGGTGAAGGAGGTGAAGAATGGGTGGTTGGCTTAGGGGGAGTGGTAAGCAAGAGAGGCGATGAGAGTGAAGCGGAAGAAGGTTTATGATGATCACCAACAAAAGTTTGATCAATAGCCAGAGGGTTATCAATAGGTGACCGAGAAGTTTGAGAATTCTTTGGTTTATGGAAGGGACAGTTGCGGATGAGGTGCCATTCCCTTCTGCAATAGAAGCAAGCATTAGGCTTGTTGAGATAATTAATGTGCTGAGTAAATTCAAAGCCTGGTTCCACAAGCTTGATAGAATCAAGGAGGGGTTGATTAAGATCCATTTCAATGCATGCCCTAGGATGAGTGCATAAGCTTGCCCATTTATCTAAGTGTTGGTTGTACCATAACACTTTACCTAGTTGAGCTGCAATATCTGGCAAAAAAGGGTGAAATGCAAGGTTGAGGAAGGGAAACTCAACCCACATGGGATATCTGGACTTAGTAATACTTTTTGGGTGAAAATCGAGATCCTAGGCTTGCACATAACAAGTTTGCCCACAAATAATCCAAGACCCATATTGAAGAACCACGCGGGCATGGTCAGGGTTGGAAAATGTGCATGCTATCTATCCCCTGCCCAGTCTCCTGAACGATTCTATTACCCAGCCCTTGATTTCCCAATTATTACGGGCCCATTTGAAAAAGTCATGTTCTGTCGGTATACCTCTAAGGAAAAACAAGATAATGGTTTTTGCTTTGCATTCTAAAATTACATCAATAATTTCATTGGGAAGTTGGAAGCAAATCGTTTTACCTTCATTCTAGTTGTCCTCTGGATTTGTTGTAGGGTTCGTTGGTACAACAGACGTGGAAGTGTGTGGGGTCTTAAGGCTTGGATAAACCCGTGCATAAAAAAGATAACTTGGACTATTATGAAGCAAGATTTATTTGGGAAATTCTCATGAGGTTTTAGTGTATTTGTGTTTATTTTTTATCTATTTTATTTAATTTTGTTAGTTTTTCTATGATTGCAATACATCATTCAACTGTTATTTTTATTATTGTATGTCTATATGGTCCACTAGGTCATAATATTTCAATTCATAAGTGCATAGTGTTGTTTTCTAGTATCTCATATACTATTAGATGTTGGGTTGAGGTAAGGTTATTTTTTTCAACTAAGTGTTTTTTTAAGTCTTTTTGTTTTTTAGGATAAAATTTGTTCACACTAGTGTCCAGACCAAAAAAAAAAATTATGATAAAATTTGTTCACACTAGTGTCTAGACCAAAAAATTAGTTGAAGAATTCCATGCATAATGTGTAATACTTGATATACCATTGTTCATATTAAAATGCTAAAATTTTACAAATATATATATGCATTTTTTTTAAGATATGTCATACCTAATGTGGGGAAATTTCTCTACTACATAGAACAAATCATTTATTCACATCAATATTTGTCCCACATGGTACTGGTATTACTCTTTTGAGAAGAATTGAATTTTTAGTCCAACTTAAATATGATAGGTGGAGTTTTTGAGCCAAATTACTAATGAATGGATTTCTTTAGGGATATTTGGAAAGTGAATGTCATTCTAGATCAAATTAGTGTGAATTGTCCCATAGTTTACCTATTTATGCACTCTATGATTACACTGAGTAGAAACATAAAGTATGCCATTATTGAAGGTGTTGCACCTCATTTGAAAGTGTCTTTTTTTGGTACGATTTGGTCCAATTTTGTGCATCTTACCCTATTCACCCAATGTTAATAATCAATTTGAAAAATCTCTAATTGGGTCCCCTATGTTTAATATTTTAAAGGATGTTCATTTAAATAATTTTATACTTAAAATCCTCAATAAAAAAAATTTCGGTCTTGTAATATGACCCTTCCATAGGTGATACTAATCAATTTCAAGATTTCAAAATTGTTCATTCTAACACACTTTTCCTCCATGTAAGAACTTATGAAAAGCAACAATAGGGTCAAGAGACCAAGCATAGCACAAAAGAGAGAGAATATGAGAGAATGTGATGATTGTATTCTCAATATGCATGAAGATGTACGATTACAAGCATGTACAAGGCTTGCTTATAAAGGCAAGCTAGGACATAATGAAGGGATATGAATGAGACAAGTGTCCCAATCATGTGTAGGGTAGGTAGAAAGAAATATTAGATAATTCCATGAAAGGTGGATCACCCACCTAAAGTGGAATTATCATGCCTCAAAAAGTGGAGATAAAAAGGTGATAACTAGATCACACCACAAAGAGTGGAATTTCTCCTACACACACTTCCCTAAGTGTCCAAGTCATATCTCTCAATGTATGCACAAACCTAGATGCAAGATGCAAATAGCTAGGTGTCACAAGTGCAGCCTATAATGATATGCATTTCCTAAGTAAGCTTAAGTAAAGTGTAATAAGTAAAATACCTATTTACACCAACACTCCAAATCCCCCTTATTTTTTCCTCTCTAATTCCATTCTAATTTCTTTCAATTTTAGGATTTAAAAGTTGTTCATCTCAACATAGGATTTCTAACTTGATTGTCTTGGCATCTTAACATACCTTTCCTCTAAACCTCCCTTTCCCTTCAATTTTAATATTTCAAAACTTGCTCAACTTGACATACCATTTTGGGATTTCAAGATGTTTTTTACCTTCTTCCCTCTTTTCCATGTGAAGTCTTGAAACTATTATTGAACAAAAATCCTACATACTTTTGTGCATTGACCTAAGACACCATTAATGGTCTCAAAATGGATACAATTTTATAGATGAATAATCTTAAAAACCTCCTAGTACATATGGGTCCCTTAGAGGCATGATTGGTGTACAAAGTCATATGGGCACTAATAGAAATGGCATGGTTTCAAGAGTGTGGGCATGTGAAGATGATGCAAGTAAACATGGGTGGTATTAGAGCCTAGCCATGCATACCAAAAAATTGCAAATTTTGTTGTATTTGTCCATGTCTTACATTGGATTTATGTTAGCCCACCTTTTATAACCAATATGAGATAATATAAATAAGTTTTCTCTTTGTCAATTTTTTTTAATTCTACCCTACATTATCCCCTATATGCTAATCATGCTTCAAAGTTTGCAAAAAGTCCAAAAAAATCAAGTGTGGAGCTATATGGGTCATTTCCTTAGGTTTTGTGAGTTGTTAGAGTTTTATACTTTCAAGGATTTCAATCCCCATATGCCATCTTTATTTCCCCTTGTCTATCAAGTTATCATCCTTCATCCACCTAGAATAACCTTTCACCCAATCCAAACAATCCAATTCAAATGTTTATAAAATTTATCTAAGTATGGTTTATGTTAGCATATTAGACTTGATAAGGTTTTCATGTAAATAATCCAAGATCTGACACATGTTAATGCCTTAGAATATTTTCTATCACGAGAGTGTCAAACTTTCCCTTCTTTTGTATCATTTATTTGAAATTCTTGAGCTCCAAACCCTAAACATCTTTATTAAAATGCTTAGAATTTCAATTTTCCTCATCTCTTCGTGTTTTTTGCTCATCCCTATTAGCCCATCAAATTTCCTCTTCCCGAAGTACCCTTGTCATCTTCGCCTCACTTTCTAATCTTTGCTACAAGTAACTCCTACCTACCTCTCTCTCTCCCTCCCACCCTATCTCAAAGATAGTGCTTCTTGAACATGCAATGTGTTTTAATTAAGTTAATTATATGTATTTAATAAGGTTTCAAAGTGAAAACTACTATTTTCAATTATAAAATTGTTGGGTGAATATTTTGTAGTCACTTAATTAATTACAAAATGGTAATTTCAGCCACAGCTATGATGAGAATTTAATCTCTCATCTCAGAAAGAGGGGGCTCCCTTCTTACTACTCTAAACTAACTGGTAACTAACCTAGATTATATACACTAATTTTATCCATTGGGTGTTATAGTCATCCTCTTCTCTTTTTTCAAAAAAGATGTTTTTTTCTTACAACAATACTTATTATGGCGAGTAATCTACTTCAAAGTATTATCCAGAGTAGTAATAACCAATATCCAACTTGATTAGACGTAAGGGTAATCAGCAAAGATACAATTGATTTTTGTAGCTTGAAAACCCACAAAAGCTCAAATGCTTTTGTTGTTTCCAATGATTATTCTGAATGATGAAATGTAAAGCATGTTGTATCTCAAAGACTTCAACATACAACACCAATAGATTCACACAAGCATATCAAATAACTACAGCTCAAAGTCTTTATGTTATCAACCAAGTTCTCACACAAACACATAAACTCCAAATACAATAAAATAGCACAAAGACTAGATCAATATTAGTTTTGAATTCCCTTTCAAAATTTTGATATAACATCACTTTATCAACCAATTGCAAGAAAATATGATAAGAAAGATGTAAGAAAAATCTTACACATAACCTATATTGTCCAAAACAAAGGTTGGATACAAATTCGCCCATTTTATTGATCAAATTTTGATATGCACATTCAACACAAAGATTCAAGTATTCTTTTCAAATGGGCAACGCTTCACTTCAAAAGATAAAAGGTCCTTAATACAAAGAAACTCCCTCATATATATAGAGGAGAGTTGATAGCTAATCTAGGAAAAGCTAAAATAATTTTGACTTATTCAACAACATAGTCTAATTTGATTTAGGACTCGTGTTTTTTTTACATGTTATTACATATTGATAAAAGGCATGTAAAATATTGAAAATAATATTACATAGAGCAAAAATGCTTGAAAATAAACTAAGTATAACAAAGGCACTTCCATCATTCTCCAGCATCTTTCCCCAAAAATTCCTAATATTTCTTTAGGATCACTTGGACTTCTTGTTATCAAGACCTGAGGTATGCTTGGAGATAGCAAAAAACTTTTGTTATTGAGTCCTTGACTGTGTTGTAAGCTTTCCTGTACCTTTCCAAAAATACCTTGAGATTATCCAGGGTGAGTTGAATGTCCAAAAATTTCTCCATTGGAGCCATTGAGAAGGCTTGATCTTCAAATTCCCTCTAGATCATGGATGTGAACTCCTAGATAACTTCATCAGAGAGAACGATTTTCTGATTGTCATAAAATAACTTGCAAGGAAGCTCCTCAATTTTGTTGACAAGATGTAAATAATTGTCTTCACTGACTTCCCGAGCATCCTGCAAGTCTTTGATTAAATCTTTGATGACATTTATCTTATGTCTCATTGTTTCCTTCACCTCAACAAATATCTCTCTATTGGGAATTATCCCAATATCCACTAACATGTCGAGCTTCAGTTCCTTCATTTTAATCCAAGCTTCTAGACTGCCCTCAATTTCTTGTTGCTCATGGGAAAATGTATCGATAGTTTTATCCAGCTCTGGTCTTACATCTTCCATATTCCCCATTCTTTCCACATAAGATCTCAAAATTTTTGTCCCTTGTTCTATCATCCTATCAAGAAACTTGTTGACTACCATGCCCCTTGAATGTACCTTTTCAGCCTTCTGAATAATTGAATCTTCAACACTCGTGACCAATGGGTTCAACAGACTCTGAAGATTGGTTAATCTTATGAAATACTGAGGTCAATTGTTGCACCTTATCCTTGTATTGATCCTTTACCTTACTCTCTCGATCATACTTCTCAATAAGAGAAGCTAATGTTGATTGTACATCTTCCTTTGCTGACTCATGAGTTCTCTTTCCCAATTCAATCTTGGTTATTGCATATTCAGAAATATCAATGTCCTCAATTTCTTTTCCATAAGAGGTCTTTGTAACTTCTACATACTTACATCCCGCCTTGTCTACCAATACTCGAGAAAGAGTCTTTGGCTTCTTCATGAATTTCGTCTTTACCGGCACTAATTGACCAAATTCAAAGTTGTCTAAAGAGATGACTTGATTCTTTCTCTTAGGTGTTGACTTTGTAACCAAGGTCAAAGAGGAGAAGAACTCCTTTCAGGTCCTACAATCATGGTTTGGAAAGTTGTAGTTGCAGTCACAAATTTAGTGGTAACTGTAGACATGCAAAATTAACATCATGCATTTAATCAATTTCATTAAAACCATTCATCAAATAAATCAAGTCTGTTTGATTTATCTCTAAAGTCATCTATTTAAATTGAATAAATCAACTTTATTTAATTTAAGCCTATCATTATCCCTCTTTGATTAAATAAATCAAATCTTTATTTAATTATATCTAAAAACATCATTCATCTCCTTTTTGATTTAGTTTAATCTTTAAATCTAAAGCAAAAATGTCAAATCACCTAAATCCCTCACTAAATTAATCTAATCCTGATTAGTTTAATCTAATTGCATGTCACATCCTCTAGCTTTTCCCACTTGCACAATAAATCAATTTATTTGATTTATTAAATCTCTATTTACTTTCAAAAAGACATCCAAGTGGGAATATTCTTCAAATTTGAAATCTCCCCCCAAATAGACATGTACATCCAACAAAACATTTAAAATCTCTTACATGTCCTTTTCTTGAGCCATGTGGAATTAACTTCACATCTCACCTCATCCTTCAAGCCATATTTTGAATTTGAATCTCCCCCCTCTTTGCACATTCTCCAAAATGTGCTCATTCCTCAACCATTCACATGATGACATGTGGCTTTTTCTCATTTTTTGAAGATTAGTCCCACATTCATCCCTTTTGCCTTTTCTCTCTTCACATCCTTCTATAAATAGAGAGCTCATCCTTCATTTCTATTATCCACAACTTGAGTAAACTTACTATACTCAAATCTTTAGCAATCTTCATCCATACTTTTGAGTTATAGCTAGGTTATGCAGGTTTTTATCCTAGAGCATTCATCACTCTTCATCAAAGTGAATCAAATTTCATCACCAAATCACCATTGCATCATTGGAGTTGGTAAAGGGCCAATTTTCACATCAAATTGGCACCAATTCCCTCAAGATATTAAGAGTTTGCTTTGCTTTAGAATAGGATTTGATATGTTTTAAGTTTTGTTGTGTTCATTTCGTTTCCTCTCTCTTTTGCAATTTAAATGAATTTCTTGAGGAATCATGTTACTAACCTTGCATTTGATTTAACATATTGATTGTTTCTTGTGTTCATGTAGGTTTGGCTCCATGGTTCACATTTTAGCACTAGAAGGAGGGCCCAATCTCATTTTTTAATCATGTTTTTGTCAAAAAATTATGCTTTTCTTTGTCTACAGGGAAACTTCGCCATTGGGAGCTCAGTGTCGTTGTTCAGCACCATTGGTTCTCCAGCGTCGCTATATAGAACCACTAAATACTCCAA
>VDFB02242588.1:0-20845 GCA_007258455.2 Sequoia sempervirens | reverse complement strand
GTTTAAGGGTTTGGGGTTTAAGGGTTAAAGGTTAATGGTTTAGGGTTTAGGGTTATGGGTAGTGATGGAACTTCAAAGTTTTGTTCTTTGTGTTCTATTTTATAAAAACAACACATATGGACTAATAGTTAAACACAAAAAATCTATTTGTTGTTATAAAAACAACATTACAATGATTTAGTAAAATACAACTTATACTGAACAAAAATGGACCAATAGTTTAACACTAATTTTTTTTTAAAATCCTTCACATTTAATGGGAAAATACATGTTATTTATTGTGCTCACCTTTATATTTGTGATAGGACAAACTATTAATATAAAATTCTCTAATGCTTGTACTGATGGAACTTCAAATTTTGTTCCTAATGTTTCACTCATGCCCTGCCTTATGTCACTGGTCTTTCATGGTGTTGGAAAATTTCTTAGGGCTGGGGTTTTAGCTTTGTCTTCATCTTAAACCCTTATGTTTACCTAATTCCTTGGTCAGGATCTATTTCGCCATTAACTTTTTTGAAGGGTTTTAAAAACATCTTATCCCTCATCGTTCCATCTAGGCCTGGTCCCTTTGGTCTTAATATTTTATTTCCTCTGCGGGTTTTATTTTCCTAAGTCCTGGTTGGCCCTGTGCTAAATGGTTTAAAAAAAACTTATGTCGTTGTTTTCCATCTACCTAGTAATGTCCCCTTGCCCTTTAATGAATGTTTTATTTTTCAGAAGGATGAAATTCGTGCTACCGTCAATCAAAATGCCTTCAAGATCAACAGTTGCCCTCCATCCCGTGATCGGGAATTGTAGGATGGGGATATCGCGGGCGGGCGACATGTGTCCCATCTGGGGATCAAATTTGCACGACTGTTCATCAACTGTCCTTTGATCTGAGCCGTTCCCCGCCATCCCGTGATCGGGAATTGTAAGATGGCGATATCATAGGTGAGTGACACGTGTCCCATATGGGGATCAAATTTGTGCGACTGTTCATCAATTGTCCTTTGATCTGAGCCATTCCCCACCATCCTGTGATCAAAAATTGTAGGATGGCGATATTGCGGGCGGGCGACACGTGTCCCATATGGGGATCAAATTTGCATGACTTTTCATCAACTGTCCTTTGATCTGAGCTGTTCCCCGCCATCTCGCGATGGTGCTTTGGTTGATTGCGTGTACCACGAAGCGGCTGCCACGGACTATACAAAGGGCTCAAGAAATTTTTAGGTAATATATTTTAAATGTTTCATTGTTTCCAAAGCAAAACATTTAAACGGAAATATTTGACAAAGGCTCTGGGGAAATTCATTAAAAAATGAGAAAAGCCGGAGAAATTAGGGCAACTAGTGACTTTTAATGGTATATTAAAAACTATTTTGGATAGTTGAATACATTCAAAAATATTTCTAATATATTTCTAATTTAAAAAATATATTGTTTAATTTTTAAATATATATATTTTTCAAAATATATTTTTATTTTTTAAAATATATTATACATACAAAATTACATAATCAATACACAGATAATAGATTTTGGTGAATATATCTAGGCATGCTACTTATATGCTTGAAAATCCACTCTTAATTTAAAACTTACCAACATCATTAAAAGGTAAGCTTATAATTATAAAATTTAACATTAGAATTATTTAACATTCTGAAATAGAAATTTAAATATTATATTATAATAGTTTATAATCACTTCTATATAGGATTTTGGATAATAGAAACAATTTTGATTGATTTAATATTTTCTAAGTTCATTATTGAATTTAAATCTTATAAAATATAATTATATATCTCATTGAAATATTATAATTTAAAAATAATAATGAATATTGAACATCTTAGATTTTTAGTATAACTTAAATATTAAAAAAATTTAATGTATAAGTTTATAAAATATAATATACATATTTTAAATAAAGCATTTAAAGATTATTATATATGCATATATTTAAAGATCCATAGAATTATTTTTTTAACTATGAAATTAATATGATTAATTTCATTTATAATTTTATCTTATCTTATCTTTTTAACAATTTTTTGGTATCCTACATAATTTTTTTTCTATAAGTATCATCATGTTGTATACTCTTTATATGGAAGGTAGTGTTTTTTCATGGAGCTTAATAAGTTTTAATAATTTTTAGTCATTTTAAAGATTTTTATTTTTTTATAAAGATAGGTATATTTAGACTTTTGATGGCTTATGTATAATTATGCATATTCTTTTATTTATTATATTTTTTGCAATATCATGTTATTCTTGATTAATCACATTATTTGTTTGTCATTTTTATTTGTTTTGTTGAAAAATATTTTATCTTTACTTTACATCTATGATAATTTCAAAATTATCAAATTTAAAAATTATAAATAAAAACTTATTTTTATTAATCTCTTGAAGTACGTAGGTCCTAATCTTTTGTAGATTAATAACTATCTGAATAGCTATTTATTTCCTTTATTTCTATAAATGTGTCTCATGTCTCTATTGAAATTTATGAGATGTGTATTTAATTCTTAGCACAACACTCTTAGAAATTAGGATTTATTTTCACATTTATCTATTTTCTTATTGTTCCTATTAGTGGCTAATTAAATATTCATTGAAAACCTACAAAGAGCTTGGGTCCTTCAATCTCAAAGCTTGTCTAATTTCTTGATGAGAATAATTCACATTGATTCCCAATATTGTGCTCCTTGCATGATACATTTATAAAATGCACTTGATAATTTAGTATGTGGTTGAAATATTAGAGTAACAACAAATGGTTCTTTTCATTTTTGGCACATGATTGGCCATTTTTACTATGTTAAATTTTTATTTTCACTTTTATTTTCATGGTTTTCATGTTGTCAAAATTTCATACATTTCTTAGTCTTTTTAAAAAAATAAATGAAGGTTCTATTAGTGTCCCCAATCTTGCTAAAAATCATGTGTAGAGAGAGTACAATATATAAACTATTAATTATAGAGTATAACAACAAAATGAATTTAAAAAATACTACATAGAAACAAGGTTTAGAATAATTCAAAATAGAGATACTGTCATTCTCCTACAAATACTATGTATAGAAAACCTATGTAGCCACACTTTCACCCTCAAAATCAAGAGAATAAATTATCATACATTGTTTCTATAATGAATTTAGACAATAAATTATAAGATTTAAATTCAATAATGAATTTATAAAATATTAAATCAATCAAAATTGTTTCTATTATCCAAAATACTATATAAGTAAATCTTAAGCCCAATCTTAAGCCTAACAATAACCCTAAGTGAACACTTATTCTAATTGAACCTTAACCCTAATTTAGCCCAAACCCTAACCTTAACCCTAACCCTAATTGAACCCTAACCCTCTCCCACTCTCTCCCTCCCTAGCTATCTCCCACTCTCCCACTTTCCCACACTCTCTCCCACTCTCTCCTCCCTCCTTCTCTCTCCCACTCTCCCCCACTCTCCCACCCTCTCCCACTCTCCCACCCTCTCTCTCCTAATTCCTCTCACACTCTCCCACTCTCTCCCACTCCCCTCTCCCACTCTCCCTCATAAAATAGTTTCATGTTCTACTTCTTCTCTAAACGTGACTCACATTATGAGAAAGTTGGTTTTTTATAGATTTATTTTCTCTCCCACCCTCTCTCACCTTCTCCCACTCTCTTTGTCTCTCTCCCAAACTCTCTCCCACCTTCTCCCACTCTCTCTCCCACTCTCCCAAAATCTCCTACCCTCTCACCCTCTCTCCCAATCTCCTGGAATTCTCTCCCACCTTCTCCTCTCACAAAATTTAATCTTTTATCCCACCCTCTCTCACCCTCTCCCTCTCTCTCCCACCCTCTCCCATGCTCTCCTCCTCGACTCTCTCCCAACTCTCCCACCCTCTACCACCCTCTCCCACTCTCTTTCAATCTCTCTCTACCACCCTCTCCCACCCCTCTCTCTCATACCCCCTCTCCCACCCTCTCCTAGGTTCTATGACCTCCCACCCTCTCCTCGCAGATGGTCATCTCTCTATTTATTCATAACACGCTCGCATTATATTAAAGTTAGTTTTTTTTTAAGATTTATAGTGTACACCCACTTCAACCCAATCCCACCCTATCTCACCCTCTCTCCCACCCTCTCCCACTCTCTCTCACCCTTTTCCACCCACTCCCACCCTCTCTCACCCTCTCCCACCCTCTCTCACACCCTCTCCCACCCTCTCTCCCACTCTCTCCCACCCTCTCCCACCCAGAAAAGCTCAAAATATGAATTGAGATAAACAATGACACAAACAATAATGAAATCAAATTGATTGCTTTCCAAATTCATATTCATGAAAATGTAAACATTTTTTCAAGTCAATAGGCATCTTGATAAAGATAACTCTCGACGTGTTTTACATATATTATTAATTAATATAGGTATGTTAGTTAATTAAATTATTAACTATATTTTATTTGTATTATATATTGAATTGTTAAAAGATGTAAAAATCTTAATACTAAATATATAGGAAAATGGTTAAAAAATTACATATTTTTCAAAAAAAATAAAATATAGTGTGTAATTTAAAATACAAATTATATAATTCTTATAATAATATTTATATATTATTATTTATTGAATATTTTATAGAATTTAAACTAAAAAATTAGCCTCCCCTCATTTCCCTCTCTCCCCCTCTCTACATATATCTTCCTCTTCCCCATCTTATATCTCTCCCTCCTCTACATATCTCTCTCCCTTTCTCCCTCCCTCTCTCTATCTCTCCCCATCTCTCCCTCTCTTTCTCCCTCCCTATACCCCTATATATCTTCATATCTCAACCTATTTGTCCCTTTATCTTCCCATATATCTCTATATCTATGTCTTTCCATTTATCTATCTCTCCCTCTCTTTCTCTCTATCTCCCCCTATTTCTATCTCCCTCTCCATCTCTATTTGTCTTTCTCTACTTATCTCTCTCTCTCTCTTTCCCCTCTCTCTATATCTCCTTATATCTCTATCTTTCCATCTCTCTCTCTCTCTCTATATATATATATCTCCCTATCTTTCTATAAATTTATTTCTCCCTCTATCTCTCTCTATATCTCTATCTATTTTTATCCCTTTTCCTCTCTCATTCTATATTCATCTATACCTCTATCTATAGGGAGAGATACAAAGGTGAAGCATTGGACCTTCCCAAAGATCCACCAATATCAACACTACTCCCAACTATTTTGAGCATTTAAGTACATATTGTATGCTAGATTAGGAGGCATGTGTCAAAGCTCATATTTATTGATGCAAAATAGGTCCAAAGTCACAAATTTGGTGTAGAGTTAGTTATAGTTTTGTACAAAATTTCATGCCACATAGAGCAAAAGATATTCCACTTTTATATCATGTCATCAAATTTGGCACTTCATCAAGATTTGTATCTTCATCAACATTAACAAAAGCAAAGGTATGTACTTGAATCCCTTGCATTTAAATTTTTCTATATATATAAATATTTTAATATTTTCCCTCAAATGCATAATATATATATTAGTGTGTATTTATTTATTGCAATAAAGAATTAGCCTAAGTAACACATTAAGAATTCTAAGGATTTGTGCTTGGAAAAATTGCATAACAAATTTTTTTGTTGGATGTCGTGTTGTATAGTTTAGAAAAACTCAAAATATGAATAGGATTTTAAGGCCATATATTATGGTAGCTTACAATGCAAAAGAAGGAAGGAAATCTATTATCAATTTTAATCTACAATTTAATACCATATGAAAAACCACATGTAGTATTATCTAAAATTAATTCTTGACATATTAATTTTATAAAATACACTTACCATTCAATAAACTTCTCCTAAGAAAGAAACCCTAAGTGAACATTAATTGAACCCTAATTGTAGATTTATAACTCTAATCATAACCCTAAGTGAACACTAATTGTAGATTCATAACTCTAAATCATAACCCTAATTGTACCCTAATTGTAGATTCATAACTCTAATCATAACCTTAAGTGAACACTAATCCTAATCAAACCCTAACCCTAGCCTTAAAGTTATCATATAATCTAATTATCTCTTATCTAAATTTGGGTTGAATTATTTCCTTTTTCCCTATTTTTAATTTCATATATTTTTGTTTATTAGATCTTATTTTATGAATATATGCAAATATAATTTTATTTCTACATTCACATTCTATGCCCATTTTTCATGATATTCTTGTAACATTCATTTCTAGAATATTAGATCAATCTCACACATATAAATATGAAAAACTCAAAACTTTAAAATTGAATTCCTACCCAAACATAGACACACACAATTGAACAAATTCTCAAAAGAAGAATGACAACATCATTAAAAATTTCATTCAAAATTCACTCAACCATTACAAGGAGAGAGAAAATATATTAGAATTATATAATAGCTTATTCATGCTTATAAGTCATATCCGTGACAATTTTAAGATAATTTGCATATATTCATCCAAACTCAAAACAGCTATCTATTCCCATTTCAACCGCTTGGGGTTTTAACAGCCTAATGGCATTCACATATATCACTTTCATCAACGAGGACATATATCTTTCTACCCATATATTCAACTCAAAACCTAGCTAGAGCTTTCATCAGTTCTCTCCCTACAAATGAGCCTTGAATTCCCTTTTATATGACAAGGGAGCAACAAGCTTCAGGCTCAAATGTAATTTCACCACAAATTTTTATTTGAACAAAATCTCCATTGCATTTGACTTTCATTAAAAAACTTCCCACACGTTGAATCTGCAAAACATATATAGTGCATGAACTGGGGAAGTGTAAAAGAAAAGGGAACACAAATTGTCATCAAAATCCCCTTGTCGCTAGGCCACGCAAAAAAACCAGGCAACCAAATTGCCATGAAGGCACACCAAAACAACTTCTTATTTACCCGCCACCCTGCCCTTACCAACACTCAGACCCCGGTATACATGCCCGCTTCTAGTTGTTGCCCAATATGGTAGACCCTCAGCCTCCTCTTCTTTCTTGTCCTTGCCCAATACGGTTCTAGTCCGTCTGCTTGGGGTTTTAACAGTCAATGTACCCACAAATATCATTTCCTCATCAGAGGGTAGACCGTGATTGAAGCAACTTAAACACTGACAGTAGTCCGAGTCGTTCTCGGTTACATCATCAAAAGTGTTGCTCGTAAGGTCAATGGGCGAGTGTTGGCATCCAGAGCACACCAACTACTTGCCTTTGTCATCTACCAGTTGAGCAGAAACGTCCTGGAATTGCAACCTTCTATTGCATTTGGTGGGCACAAGCCTGGGCTTGTCAACCAAAGCACCTTCCTGAATAGCAGGACCAAGCTTTTGTGAGCTCAAACGAACAGACCTCCTTACTGACTTACTCATTTTCTCTTCTTAGAAAAGCACTCAAACTTGATTAGACTCAGCCCACAAAGTGCTCTAACTGCTACAAGAATGACACTATTAGCAGTTAATTCCTCTTGTATTTATTGTGCAAGGCAATGACAACCTTCATCAATGCTTAGTAAAAATGCATGTGCAAACATGGCAATTTGGCGACGTATGTACTGTCACCGTTTAACTAGAGCTGCATGAGAATCCAAAGATCACCCTTCATGATTGCCAACATCTTCACACAGATTGAGATCGACGTGACTACAAAAGCAAGGAATAATTCATTAATGCTTCACCAATTGTACAATAAAACGACCACCATGTGCTGTTTTCCAACTTCGAATACTGCCTGTTGATCTCCTGAAGAGTTGGCAGATCAAACGGTTTATCTCGGGCTAACTCAGTTTGACATCCAATGAAGCATCGTTCACCTTCCTCATGACCAATAACATTAATCCATACAGGACACACATCTACCTTTTGCTAACCTCGCGCCAAATAACAGGGCGACACCTTAGGTCTGCGAGTTGGCGTGGTACGATCGAGATCTTCTCCCATATCTTTGAATCTAAAAAACCTACACATTGCACGGTTAATATTTAATGAAAGGCTTTGGCTAAGCCATCGGTGACATGACAACTGGGGTTAATGGGTTAGGCGTATGTCACCAATTAAAATTAAAACCCAACATTGATTTTAATACTTTATTTCCTCCGCAAGGTTTTATTTCCTAAGTCTCGGTTGGCCCCGTTAAATTCTTATCCCAACCTTAACAAAGAACAAATGATTAAGCTAAGGATTGTATTTTTTGTTATAACTTTAGTTCTAGAGAATTCTTAATTACCAATTCTTATTTTTGCATTTGTATATGAATCCAATTGAATGCCTTTCCATATCATTATGGAAAATTTTATTATTGCAACCCTAACTCTAAAACTAATTAAACCTTGACCCTAACCTGATTGAACTCGTATTATAACCCTAACTCTAACACTAATTGAATTGTAATCGTAACCCTAGGTATTGTTGAAACCTATCCCTAATTGTATCAAAACCCTAGAGAACTCTAATTGAACCCTAACCCTAAAATAGACAATAACCCTTACCTTAATTGAACCCTAACTCCAATCCTAGCCCTAATTTAAGACTAACCTTAACCCTAACCTTAATTAAACCCTTATTGGAAACTATAACCCTAATTGATCCCTAACCCAAATCAATACTAATCGAACCTTAACTTTATTTGTACTTAAAAGATGTGCCAATAATGTTGCAACTGTACTAATGATTAATTTTTCTTGATGGTTAAAATAGATTGGTAAGTAAATTTATCTATATAATAAGTAAATTTATCATTGATTTTTTCTGACAAGTAAATCAATATTTCATAAATTTATCTATAATTCTATTAAATTTTCTTAATTATATTAAATTAGTATTTCTTATTAAATTGTTAAAAAATTAAGTTGCTTATAACACTCTTATGTGTTTTTATAATTAACTTGATATTGTGTATAAAAGGTTCGCCACATGAAAGTTATGAATAAAAAATAAATCGGTTCTCAATGTTTATTTGCCACTGATGAGAATAATGTTGCATAGTAAATGATTAAATTTTTCTATGAGTTAAGGATAACAGAAATTATTCTATGTTTACCTATCGTTATGAATGCTATATAATATAAAGAAAAATATTTCTAATATATTTTTAATTCATCTTTATATTTTATAAACAAACATCTAAAATAAAAATGTGATTGTAAAAAAAATAAAACTTAATGAGTGAACATACATTTAAAGTTAAAAGTAAAATTATAAAACAAATTGTAAATTTATTTTATTTTTCTTCTATAAATATAATTTTTTTATTTGTCGTCCACCTAGTAATGCCCACTTCTCCTTCTAATGAATGTTTTATTTTGCAAGGGTTGATTTAGTGCTGCCGTTGATCTATTTCTTGCAGATATCAACGATGCCTACCATCCTGTGATTGGGAATTGAAGGATCGGGAAATCACGGGCGGGCACCACTTGTCCTATCTGGGGGATCAAATTTGAGCTATCGCTGACCAACTACGATTTGATCTGAGCCGTTCCCCACCATCCCACGATGGTGCTTGGGTTGATTGCAAAATCATGGGTGGGTGCCACGTGTCTCATCTAATGAAGCCTAAAGAGTAAAGGAAACACTAGCCGGCTTTAAATGTATTAAGGGGCGGATTACTAAAGTGTTCTTGAGACGCACATGTTCTAAATTGACAGATATGTTATAATCTCGCTGGAAAAGCTGCTCGAAGGTTAACGACATGGCTGGCGACTGTGTTAAAGGAACGAGATCAATGACGCCCACTATCCCGCGATCAGGGATTATAGGGATCGCGATATCACAGGAAGGTGCCACGTGCCCTTCCTAAAGGATGAAATCTGCGTGAACATTGATGAGTTGTCTCTTCAAGATTGATGGTGCCCGCCATCCCACGATTAGGAATTTTGGGATCGCGATGTCACGGGTGCCTACCACGTGTCTCATCCAATGAAGCTTAAGAAGTGAAGAAAGCGTTCGTCGGTTTTAAATGTATTACGGGGCGGATTACTAATGCGCTTGTAAGATGCACGTGTTTTATTTCAATGCAGATGTTATGATTTTAAGGGAAAAGTTGCTCGACAGTTAAAGGAAAGGACGATGACCTTTTTTCAAGGAGCAGGATTTATGGTAAAAAGATCGATGGTGCCCACCATCCCGCGATGGTAAATCAAAGGATTGCGATATCGCGGGCAACCGCCACGTGGTATTCCTTCGCGGCGTATGACATAGTGGGTCCCTTTATTGCCATGTTGGTGATTATGTTAGCCTATTTTGAAGATGGCTGTCGATGATTTGATCAAACTGAAAGATCAATGACTCAAATTTAAATATGTATCAAATTATGGTTGGAGCCCTTCGTGCAGCCCGCGAGTGGGCTTTAATGGTGGATGAGACATCTATTGGCAGGATTTGATCAACATAAAATCAATTTACTCATCTCATTTGTATCACAAAGCATCCAAGTATTTCATGAAAACAGTTTCAGAGCCAAAGGTGAAATTGCGAGCAGCTGTAGCCAGAAATTGGAGTTTGTGTGAAAAAAGCCGTGAGTTAATTTTCTATGTTTCCCAATCATTTTGCACCTAAATTTGGGAAGGGGGGGGGTCTGCTATGCTTGTCACTGACTTCATTAAAATCTTTTGTTAGGGCTATTGTTTAATCATAACTCAGAGGAATTATGCATTTTACTCACTTCCTATCTCTGCTTAGTCATAGCCACTTGAAGTGTAACATTGTAGTGAGGCCCTAGTTTGTCTAAAATGGTGCCAACCAAGCAACACTCTGGCCACATTGAGTATTTGAAAAGAAACTTGTACAATGATTTCCTAGATCAATTTCCATTATCAACAAATGAGAGAAGGAAAGGTTTGGTGTTGATGCGAGGGAAAATCCTAGGGGAGGGGTTGGTGTGTACTAATTCCAACATTGTTGATGCTAGGGTTCCACTCACAGGCTTAGAAATGTTCAGATTATGGTATGGATTGTAATAATTTTCTCATCCTTTTCAAAATGGATGGAGGCAATGACATGGGAAAGTCAGGGTTGTTCCAAATGTGTTCCCTGATGTGGACTTACTTAGAGTAGTAGCCAAAAAGATATGACCCTATCACATGGGTAATCGAGATAATGATGGAGGGGTTCTATTAGAAATTAACAGAGATGTTATCCAACAGACTTTTGATTTGAGTGAGCCAAGTGATGACTTGGCTCCTATTAATCTTGAAGAAATGAAGCAAGAGTATACAAAATTGAAATCTCTTTTTAGGGTCAAGTTGCTTCCACCTCATCTGGTTAAGGCAGTGGGTTCACAATTTCACATCAGCCCTAGTGACTAGGAACCCTTCAGATTGAATTGTTTTGGAAAGCCTTTCTTGGCTACTTTCTATTCATTATGTCAGATTTTGTTTTTTAGCCCTAGTGCAGTAATGCCAATTGCATACATGTTCATGGAGGTGCAAATACAACACCCTAACTTCTCTGTAACATATGACTTTACTTCTTTTTTGGTGGAGAGGATAGATGAAGGAATGTCGAAGCTGCAGAATGGTGATACTAGTACTCAATTCTTTTGGTATTCCATGTTGATGCATATGTTCTTGTTTAGGAATGCTGATTTCTTTGCTGAGAAGATGAACTTAAGACAACTGCCACGGATAAAGATTGCCGCATTTATATAATGTAGGATTTGTCCTCGCAATAAAGGAAAGCACTAGCTAGATGTAATTTGATAATTGTTTTGCTGCAAGATTAAGGGCTTGATTGATGGTAAATGTACCTAGGATCCCTCAGGAACTGCATGATTTCCTTCGGCCGAAGGAGAGGAAACCAGAATTGAGGGTTTTACATAACTGGGTGACATTATCCCATATCCAGTCAGCACTGTCCTGAGAATATATGGATTTTAAGGAACCTATCACATAATCGCCATACAATGTGCCACCAAGACTAGGGCTCTGCGGTTATGTGGCGATGGGGTGTATCTTAAGTGAAGATAACTCTAATCAAAAGGGAAGGAACATTATTCTCGATTATAATAAAGAGTGGGTTCCGAATTTTACATTTTCAAAGGAGGCTAGACACATTTTGACAAATTCCTTTGTTGATTACCATTTGAGATTTGGTCCAAGGCTTTTACAACATGATCCTCAAGGTTTCTTTGCTCTTTCGCATTAAAGAATAAAAGGTGGAAAATTTGCACATGAGTTCAATTTCCCCGAGGACCTCGACCGTGAATGAATTTGATTTAAATAGACAGAATTGAACAAGGAAAAGTGATAGCTTATAGTAAGCTACCGGATATTGTGTACGAAATGGATCCGGACGTGATGATCCATTGATGGAATTCATCTGCATACCACAAGAGAATTGATTTTAATGAAGAATTTCAAGGAGATAATGGACACCTTGAGAACTAAAAAGATAAATTTAAGGCTAAGTCTGGATATGTAAGGACAAAGTGATATGCCAATTGAAACAAGGCCAGTATGTCAGCCTACAGAAAGGCAGCCCATCTATAGGAGGAAAAGGGATACTACTAGTGATGAGGAAGAAGTAGATAGAAAAGGGAAGAAAATAATAAAGGTGCCTTCATGACTAGACCCAAAAATCTCAGCACCTAGGGTCAGCTAAAAATCATTGAATTAAAATCTTCACCAGAGTGTAGTCCCCCATCACCACCACCTGAGCCAAGCCCTAAAAGGCAAAGAACTGATCACCTACCTGAGGATCTCACAGATGAAATTATTGTTACTGATCAAGACATGCAGTTTGGTATGTCATCCCCTCCTAGGTTAGCTGAATTGGTTCTATCCGATTTGGATATGAAGGGTAAGAGTGTGCTGGATGCAAGAATGGAGGCTTGCAAGGATTTCTTAGATGACAATGCATTTGTAAAGACTCTTGTATTCCCGCAATTGGTATGGAGGATGAAATTTGAGGAATATCAAAATAAATGCAAGGAGAGAAGAGAACTAAGGCCCCGATAGGTCGACAAGAGAATGATGAAGAAGTGAAAGCTCTAACTAATGGAAGAGTTCAAAAACATCACTCCTGAAGAAGGAAGACAACTAGTGAATCAGGCTGGTGTTTTGATTTTTCCTGAATGGGACATCATAAATGCAGTGGCTTTCAATGCCATTATAAAGTCCAAGAATCCTTTTCAGGATTCTGAAGAAGAAGTTAAGGCAACATTACAAAACTCTGCCTTCAGTGAAGAATATGAGACCTTGACAATTTGGGCATTAGATCCACAAGGAAGAAAGCCAGACATTGCTGATATTAATCCAAATTTCAAAGGAGGATTAATAATAAAGAGGGCTTCAGAGACTACAACAACTAAAGCCACTAGTTTAATTGTGAATGTGGCCAGGTTGGCCCAAAAGACTATTGAAAGGGAGGAGGCTGAAAGAAAGAGCCTAATATAGAAGTATAAAATTTTAATTGAAGAATATGGTAAAATGCAATAGAGGAATGTTGAGCTGCAAACTGAAGTAGAAAGGCTCAAGTATAGACATACTGGGGAAACATCCAATGCTCCAGGAACCAACACATCACCTCCCACAATAGGGTCAATGCCTCCTGCTTCTCCAAATGTTTCTACACCAGGGTCTCCCATTCAAAATCTTGCTCCTACTCCTCCTCTAGAACAAGTTGATGAAGAAACAGAGTGCTCTGTTGATCCAACAAAGTGGCAGTTCATGCAGAAAATTGATCAATTACAGACATCACTAAGGGTAAAAGAGGAGGGTTTTCTTTCAAAAGAAAAATAAATTGTTACTATTTTTTTGGAGCATTTAAATGAAAAAGGTGGATAATAAACTGCCCTCTATACATTCTTTGTATTCTTTGCTATTTGAAGCAATAAATAATATTGATAGGGATCAGGGGATAGTGATTCCAATAATTCAAAATTGGATCCCTAGGGAAAATGATCTAGATGTTATAAATAAAGCCTCAAGGTTTGATGTAAATAACATACCCCAATCATTGAAGCCTACTTCTATATTAGTTAAATCATTGCAAGGTTTTCGCATCTACCGTGATGATCGAGTAGGAAGATTAGAGAATTGGTAAAGAACTTCAATGATTGGGGTAACACATCGCACTGACATATAACCGATGAGTAGGGGAAATCGTAACACTCCAAAAAATGGCAGGATCAGCAAGTAAAGTCATCAATAATCAAATTAAAAATAATTTGTGATGACTCAGATTATGATTTGTTGGTAAATTGTATGGATAAGATTATTGGTACCAGCTCATTTTTGGAATCTTTTGAAATAGATGCTAATCAGGTAGCGGTAAAGTATATGCCTTATAGTACAAAGGTAAATGAGGTGATTAATTTTGACTGGCCAACTGATGAAGAATACCAAAGGTGGGTGGCTAAGTATTTGAATGATGATGAGTAAAAAGAGTGGGCTACCGACAGGTGGCAAATCAGATGCTGCGGTTACAACGTTTCCAGTTTTGTATGGATGACTTTCTTGGCGTGGGTTTCGCGTGGTTTTTTGTTATTGCATCAACCTTCCTCCACTGACATGATAAATGAGAATATGCTCCAGGATGATTGATGTTGTAACGATTTTTGAACAAGAATATTTTTAAAGGTGGTGGCTATTGTAACAAATTTTGGAATATCACCAGGTGCTCCAATTGACTGGTGGCAATTGCACTTTCTGGCCTGGTGCTTGTTTGCTCCTTCATTTTCTATAAGAAGGATTTCAAGGCCAGAAGTACGGGTTAGTAAGTTAGATAATTTTTGTCAAGTCTAGGTGAAGTTGCAAAACGAATTATAAAGTTTGATGGTTTTAGAGAAATGCAATTTAGGTTTTGAGTCATTATGTAACAGGTTTTGAGTTCATAGAGATTTAATGTTGTATAACAGTACTAGCATTTGAGTTGAAATGAAAATTTGAGCTCATGTCTCTCCATTGTACATGCATATCTGAACTTTGAATGAAATAACTAAGGGTTGTTTTATCCATCTCACCGTTGTGGTGTGTATGATTATATTTTAGCTTTAATTCAAGGAATTAATCAAAATGCTTGAATGGGATTATAGGTAGATATGTGTTGTATAAGGATTTGATAATTAGTCCTGGGTTAGAATGCATACCGATGAAATTGTAATGCAATATTGTCAAGGATATTATATGTGATGTATTAAATCTGTTATAAACCTCTAGATGCTTATGAATTTGACTCCTGCAATGGATATATGGCACTGATCTAAGTTGTAATTATTAGTGTAGTTCAAAGTATTTGTTTGTATTTGCCTAGAGCTTGCTACAAATTACAAATCATTGACTATCTTATACAATGGATTGTGTTTAGTTATCTCATGCTCCAGATAGTTGATATTGTCTATGAACATAATTCTAGATATTATCTTATCGGTTGGAGCTATTAAGTGAGAGATCATCTACTATTGTTAATGTTGTTTATAATAATGGTGCAGAGGTTGTAAACACATTAAGGGATCACCCTCCGTGGTTTTGCGAGTCTCAAGTGTAAGAGGCTTTTAAAGTACTTGTTAGTTGGTCCAGGTCCTTCGAGCTGCCTTCGATTGGAATTGGAAATTCCATATGTAGATTAGAAGACAAACCTGGTTACATTGTAAAAAGAACCAACATACATGTCAACCACTGAGCAACCACCTCTACAACTGAATTTTTAATCTTTTATGATCACATGAAACATAAAACACACTAATTTCAAGGTTGTTAACATCACTATTGAAATGTTTTAATTTTTGACCTTTCAAACATTAAAAAGTACATCATTAAATTAATTATGTAATGGCATAAAAATTAAAAATATCATGAATTAATTATTTAACCACATAAGTCAAATATAATTCTATTAAGAAATTAATACCAAATAGATAATATAATCGCATAACTTATACATTTCCCAATGTCATTGATCTTCTTCATCCAACTTCTTTGTCTCAGACACATCCGATCCAGATTCGACATTGTAAGGATTGGTCATATCATCATCATCGGCCATCTATATTAGTTTTGATAATGTCATCATCCACACAGATATCATCTTCATGAACATTAACTCCTCAGATCATCCTTTATCTAGTTCCTCCTTTTCGACATCTTCATTAGGCACATCATTAACTAACTGTTGATCTTGATCATCATCTACATCATCTTCTATTTATTTGGTATCTTCTTCTTCCACCACATTATAATTTACCAACCTTCCTCTTGGATCATGTCTATCAACAAATGACTAACCCTTAATTCGAACCTTCCTCGAGTAAAAAATACTCCACTACATTGGCTTGGAAGAATATAGGGCTCATTTCCACCACTCGATCAACCCATTAATCCATGGTAAATCCATTATCATGTTCAATAATAGTTCTCTCTGTGATCATTTTCATTCAATCATAGCCCTGCACTATAGAACGAATTTAACAAAATTAATTTGGACTTAAAGTCACACTCAAGTATATCATCCAAACTCCCATAGTATCAATTTTTTGAGACTTCTGGATGTATTTCGCTTCTAGATGAAACATTAGTCACCTGAAAGATTGCAGTTATACCAGAATCACAAGTTTTCTTCATGTCATCCAACATTTTGATTCAAAATTTATGACCATTGCACCACATAGCCTTGTGGTGATTCACTTGCAATATGTCAAACATGTAAAAAATATTGCAATATCGTCAGTTGATAAACATATTTATTCTTGGCTGGATGTATGCAAAGAAAACAATCTCAAGATACATATACATCAATATACTTGAAAATAATTAAATAATATGGGTGATTAATATATTTATACGTACATGTTTATCTTTTAAACCATATGCTAAATCAATTTCCCTTTGTGTAACATTGGAATCTCCATTACGATAGGCTTCTTTAACCAATGAAGCCACACCTTCCCATGTTAATGCGCGACCAGATTGTTGACATCGTTCAATCCATACCATCATCCAATCAAGATTGTTGGCGACGTACAAATGTAGTGTATCCCACTCTCGACCAACTGTACCAAAAAAAAGAAATTTGCAAACGACATATAATTAGTTAAATACCACAATATATGACCTTAATTTATAATTGATGTATATTGAAGATTAAAAATTAAATAAGTACAATATACATAAAAACCATATGTAAAATGTATTTCAATTAATCTCCATGACCATCTTATAATTACCTCACTTTCCTCAATTTACATTTCCCCAACAGGTACTCCCCTTCGAATTTGTTAATAGAGTTGGGATTCCAAATGCGATCTACATGGATCTTTGCTGCAAACTTAGGAAGATATTCACTAATGTACACCATGGTCTGGTATACCATATATCCCTCCACCATAGAACCCTCAGGATGTGCTCTTTGTCTAACCAAAGCCTTCAAAATTTTTAAGTGTCTCTCAACCATCCACATTGACCTTGTGTGTACAGGTCCACACAATTCAATCTCCTCAACTTGGTGTATGAGGTAGTGTTCTTGTGTATTGAAAAATGTTGAAGGTAGACACTTTTTCATTTCACACATTAGACAAGGAATTTTTCTCTTCCAATAATTTATATCTTCTTTATGGATTTCTTTAGATGACAAAATCCATCTACAAGTGATTCAAGGTGCAAATATATTTTCAACTTAGATTTAACAAAAATATATAGTAGTATATTACATAAAAGTAAAACAAATGGCACTATAAGATGTATACAACAACTGAACAAATCTCGCTACTTACTACATGTATTTTCCAAGATCATATATAACTTTCTTTGACATTGTTGTCAAAGTTGTCCGAGAGATAGGAGGTAGAACGCATTCACAACAATTGTAAAATGATCTTTCTTAATATTTTCTAAAAGTAGTAAACACAATACAATCGAAAAGTACATGCATTATATAAGTGTATATAATATACCGGAATAATTATCTTAATGAAGGTATGCCAATCATCCGTTTTCATCCTTGACCCAAATTCACCTTTCTTTGTTATTATATTGTTTATGTTCGCAGCAAATCATGTGGGAAATCAAATTTTTTGTATGACTTCTTTTATAGCATTAAGTTTTCTTCATTGTTAATAACCAAGGAAGGGCACTCTATATTAATTCTATCTCCATCGCTATTTAATTGAATGACATTTTTCATTTCATGATTGGTCTCCCTCAATGTCAGCATAAATTTTGACAATTTTTTTCTTTGTCATGCCCTCCATCCAATATTTTCCATAGTGTTTCTGTTATATTCTTTCTAATATGCATTGTATCAAAAAAATGCACAATTTGTAGCTACTCAAAGTAGGGCAACCTACTAAATTGTCTGAGATAACTTTTTTTAGTCCCCGTGGAAGCCAGCCATTAATGCCTTGATGACCTTCATGAAGCATATAAGTTAAAAAAATTAACAACGACAATTATTGTCAATTACAACATGAGTAAACACAACACAATATAAAAATATAAATTCCAAACATATCATATATATGATAGATAAACAATATGATCTAATGTATAACTTTGAAAATTAATTCTATTATATTCCAACTTCCATAGGTGAGGTGTCATTCTTTGTGGTTTTGATGTAGTTTCTTCTTTCCCCTTGAAAAGATGTTTTTCAAGAGTTTGATACTTATGATTTCTATGGAGGAAGTGCCTATACTCATCAAACACCTGCTTTCCTAAACTTGTTGAACGACGAGATTTCATCTTTGGACCACAAATTGACATGCAAATTTTTCCTTTGTTTAAAGACCTGCAAGATGATATATAATTGAATTAAATATGTCAATTTTTATAATTATATATAATGAATAGATTATTTTAAAAACATTCATGATATCTACTTCATCAAATTAAATATTGTTAAAGTGCAGTCGAACGTTATAACATACCACAAAAATGTGTTAGCCCTGGGGCATCATGAATTGTCTATACAAGCATTGCATGGAATTGAAATTGTCTTTGTCCTATTGGTCTAGAGACGTCATACATAGTGACGCCATTCCATAACTTTAGTAACTCATCGATAAGAGGCTCAATATATACATTCATATCTTTAACTTGGTACTTACCTAGTTGAATCAACATAAACATTACATAATTATTATAACCATTTTACTACAATATATATAAATTAATGTACATGACTATTGAATAAAAAAAATATAAGTCATTATGCAACAAATAAGACAAATGAGATGCTACTATGTTAAAGAAAATTGATGTAAACAAATACCTGGAACAATCATTGACATTATGTGCTCCCTCTTTATTGAAATCCATGGAGGAATGTTATTGTTGATAAAAAAATAGGCCACACTGAGTAAATAGATCTTAGCTCTCCAAATGGATTGACACCATCCACTCTCAATGAAAGCCTAAGATTACGATTTTATTCTTTAAAGTGTGGCCATTTTTCCATGTCCCTAAATTTAGAACCATCCATAGACATTCAAAGAATGTTATCTCCATTTATTCCATGCATGGTAATCCATAAATTACGCCAAGCTTTGCACCTAAATAATCATTGCACAATGGAATAATGGGAATATAACTAAGAACCTTGTGAGGCACCTTTTGTTAGTTGATTTATTTAATATCTACTTAGTAGACATCCAAATTTGGACACTTAATTTATCCAAATTTATCACTTTTCGCCTAAACATCCCTCTTATCCTGAAAGCACTAAGTAATATTACTATTATTTTAATTCATTAATATCTTTAATTCTGCTAGTTCCTCTAAGGTATTTGTGAATTAATAATTAAATACCTTACCCTCCTTAATCCTCTTTTCATCAAATAAATTAAATAAATATTACATTTATTTAATTCCTCATATGTCATTTTCATCTAATCCTAATCCATCTCCTAATTTCTTCATTAGGGATGTGCACATGCCTAATCCTTGAGTAGGATGTGTCACATCCTCCAACTTTTCAAGCTGGCTTCTAGTCCCTCATTTATCTTCTAATTCATCGACATTGCCTAATCATTCTCCAAGGAATTTTTAATTCCTTTTTATTTTTCCTAGATTCCCTCTTTTATATGTGAATTTTTAATTCACATTCCATCTTTCCAAGGCTTCTAGAACCTTGGACTTGTCACAATCTCCACATGTGACCAAGTCCCACCTTTTTGGAGCCCACCTTTTACCCTCTAGATCATTCTAGGAATGTGAATTTTTAATTCACATTTATCCCCCCAACCACCTTTCCTTTTCCCATGTAGATTTTTGAGGAATTCTAAAATTCCTCAAAAGTCCCTTTCACTCCCACTTGGGACAAGAAATCCCTTTTTGTGGAAATCCTCTCATCCCCCAAGGTGCATGTCCTTTTCCACCTCATGTACCTTTTTGACACTCCCCACCTCTATCTCATATCCCCTTGGCCACTTCACCCTCCACATGTCAAGATGTGAGGGCTCAGGATTCAACCCACCATAGCCCTCACCTTCTAGCCTTGTTGGAGCAATCTTGACCGTTGAATTCTCTAGAGAATTCAAATTCTTCTATAAATACCCCCTCCTCAAGGGCATTTTCAACACTTTAGATTTGAGCAACTACATGCTGTCCATTTGAATCCTCAATCCTTTGCCATCATCTAGCTATCTTTGTTAATCATTTGCACCTCCAATCTTGCATTTAGACATTCAAGCAATCATCTAAGGAGCACACAACCAATCCAAGCAAGGGCCAATCAAAGAGGTATCAACAACAAGGGAGGTAAAATTGTTTGTGTTTCATTTTATTTACATTCCTTTTCGTTGTATCGCTCTTTTGGCTAATCTTGAGGTGTCCTTGGTATTTTGTCATTCATATTTCTAAGTTATTTTGCACATCTAGAGTAGGATAGATATCAAGGTATACA
>VDFB02242587.1:0-13921 GCA_007258455.2 Sequoia sempervirens | reverse complement strand
TTAAAGCCCATATACAAATTGGTTTAGAAAGTTTACAGTGTTTGTACATAATTTTTTTATTTATTTGAAATCTGGCACTTTATAAGCTGGTTCTAAGACAACATTGCAAACTGAGGATTGAGATTATTGCATGAAATCTGCATGCGAATTTTTTGGTTGCACAAATATTTAACTAGATAAGATTCCACCTTATAGGCTGTTGATTTGTTAGATTTCCTGCATTAGAAATTAAAAAAAAGAGATATTATAAAATGTTGTATTGGAACGAACTATGCAATGAGTAAGACTTTGTCAAATGTGCATGATGAACCACAATAAAAGAAGAAACCACCTGTGAATAGCGTACCACAATGTTATAATCGTGAGATGTTTTTCTGTGTGCTAAGAAAGCTGAACAAAATACTCCTTTTTGCAATACGTCCATGTACAGTTTTGTAGTCAAACACATAGAATACGTCCCAGTGAAACAAGAAAATAGTGAAGTCGTTAGGAAGGCCTGAAAATCGATGCATTGATAAACGCCATTCTGAATGGCTTTGCCATCTCACAGTCATCGTCCCATTACTGTGGAAACAAAACTCTTAGCACCATTGCTGGTAATAGAATAATGCAGAAAAAAAAATAAATATTTCCACAGTTTTGAAATTTCACTCCTCCTTAGCAGCTCGCATCATCTGAGAATTAAATAACTGCAATCTTGATCAGAGAGAACAACAAAATTGGTTATATAAAAAGAAACAAGTAGAGACTTCATGACCTCCATTAAATGTTTAAAATGACTCATACTGCTATTTCGAAGTTTGCATGAAGAGTAGAAGAAAATACGAGGAAATGAACCTTTAAGTGTGGTTCGAAGCTATGCGAGAATTTATTTTGGTTGAGAGGTGTGGCTTACTACCCTGTGTAGTCCCCATCTTCACGTCGTTCTCTGTAGGAGGCTACTCTAAAAGCATAGGACACTACTATAATAGCATAGCTTCCTGCATACAATTCGTGGTGCTGCCAACATATACTATACCGTTTCAAGAGGTAAATCATTGAATACTTTCAGGAAATATATTGTGTATGGGCTACTGAGTAGGTTATTTGACCATTGTTTACCTTGCCATAGTTTGCATTGGTCGTGAGAAGGCCATCTGAACATGGAGCTGTGTTTTGAACTCCACGCCATTACACATAGGAAAATGCTAACGTATAAAAAAAAAATGTTGATGTGATAATGCACTGGAGCAGCGAGTATCTTGTACTTATAAAGATTCATATGTATTTGGGTCAAGTAAATGAGGTACAGTAAGGAATAGACAGCGAATGAGGTTGCATGGTGGTATCTGGATCATTCTGTCTACTCAGATTTTGTTGGAGTAATTAAATCTCTGATATGGAGCCCTTTTAATAAATCAAAATGATAAGCGAAGATAATAGCTGCAGGAAAGGAGAAGTAGAAGTTAGGTATTAGGTTAATATATTATTTTAATAATAGTTAAATGTTCATTGAATGTTACACTACAATTTTGATTTAGAACAAGGTATACAAATGACAAAGTTATCCATTAAAATAGATAACTAGATTTGGATATTTTTTTATGGCAAAATAAATAAATAAATAAATAGTAATATTACTTAAGATTAATAGAGGAAATTAAATGGAATGGGTGTAACTAATTTGGTGCTCAGTTGTATGAGCAGTTGTGGTTCTAATGTTAATCAGGCTAGACTGCATTTACACCTTGAAAGAAAAGAAAGGGAGATCAATGAAACAATAGACACCAATCTTAAATGCAAATCTGGAAGCGTAGACGGAAAACATTAACACCAGTGTGCCATTGATGGATTTCCTTTTGGGCTGTGGCAGATGTGCCGCCCTGCACAGTAAAGAGAAAGAGAGAGAAAAATAAGGTACTTAGGATTGGTGAAATTCATTCAAAATGGACGCCAAAAATATTCTAAACTTGATTAAATGTTGCTCGCTGGCTGAGTCAATGCTAAAACCTTATTATATTTTTTATCCTTGCCGCTCACCATAATTTGTTTGAAAATGGACATCAATCTAAAAATTTATTTTGATGCATGGTACTAATTGCGGTCCATAACTAAGTTTGCGAATTTTGATAGTTCCAAAACTCCAGTATATGGCAGATTTGTATTCCCTAGGTTTTGGTATTAAGAATTATTAAAGGCGCGTGCATCAAAAGAAAATAATGATATGTAAATTTTGAAGTGTATAACGGGACTTGGGAAATTCACCATAATAATATATTTTTATCTAAATTTTTGTCTCGGTTGTTTACGAGATAACGACAAATTAACTAAACAAAGACGACATCGTGAAGAAAGTTGCTGATAATAATAACGTGATAGGTGGGGCGTGGATAATTCTCATTTTGAGCCACAACGACCCCATTTACTTTAGCTCTCACGAGATCATCAACCTTAGCCATTGATTTGAATGATCTCTAAATAAAGGAGACACGAATTTATATCCCCACTTCCTTAGATAAAGATTAACCTAATTTAAAAATAGGAGTAAGCATAAAGGTTAAGATTTAGTCTATTCCACCATACTTTTGTTAAGAGGAGATTTCTATTTTAAATCAAACTCCTCTTTATTCGTGGTCCCCACCCTTCCTTACTTAAAGCTAACTAATAATAAGTTAATGTAAGGAATTAATATGATCATTTTTATATGATATTTCCCTATCTTATATATCTTTTAGAAAATAAAATAAAATTTCTTATTATATCTATAAAAAGGTTAAGTGAATATATAGATTAAGAGTAATTAAAAAATATATTTTAATATTTTAAATTTGGAGTAAATTATAAATATCTTAGTTATTTTCATACTTGAATTTTGATAATAAATGTTAATATTGGTTTTAGCAATTTTGTCTAGGTGGTTTAAAATGGGTAGAGAGAACAAGACAAATAATGTTCCATCAATTAATCCATAGGATCAATCGTAAATCAAATTGATGAATTTTACATGCTTTCCTCATATGAGAACCCATATTATGGTGGTCTAACATGGACATTACTTATTATGTAAAAGTGAACATCAACTGTCCTAGCAAACCCTTTGTTTGGAGTCAACCTTGAACCATATTCATTTCCTTACCCTACTCTAGAGCAGTATGTCGTAGATGACGTTGCGCAAGAGATGTTACTTAATTGGGAAATTAATTATTCATGCTCATGCATGGGAATTAAATGTCGGCGTTTTCGTATTATTGTTAAAAAAAAAAAAATGATAAATGTAACCATTATGAGTAATCCCTATACCAACCCTAACCTTGTGAACTTGGGAATTAAAAGTTAAGTAAACCTAATATGTCATATCTTTTGCTAATGGTTAGCCTAGGTTTTAAATCCTACCTCGTGTGGATTGAGGGTGCATGCAATAGACTCGGTGCACGCAATAGATTTTGTGCACCTGATTACATTTACTCCTCCACTCCCCATCCTCTAGCGTCGTGACGATCGTGATGTTGCACGAGCAACGTTCCTCGATGCATGCAGTATTCAACAATACAAGTTCATGGTTATCGATTGTTAGTGTTTTAGTGTGCACATTGTAGCTTGGTTCAAAAAAAAATTGTTAGTTGTGATTTTTCCTTCATGCTAAATTTAGGGCATTACAAAATGTTTAAATCACTTGTCGACAATTAAGAATTTAAACCAATAATTTAACTCTACTTGATCAATCTACTATTAGTCAAAATCAATATTTAAACGAATACGTTTGATTATTCATCAGTTTAATTTCCGCTTATACAAATGGGATGATCATTTCAAAGTTCCTATTTTAAATGTTAAGACATCATTTAAACACATGTTTTTAAAACGTTGTTTTTATATTCTAATATTTCCTAATTATCCATAAACATCAAAATGAAGTTTCTAAATAAAGATATTTGATTATCAAACAACTTCATCCAATTATCGTTAAATTATCTAGAGTTCACTTGGCACCATTAAGGAATTAAATCTACTATTTTTTTTTTAATTCTATTTGTTCAATCATTGATGAGGGTAGAAATAATCTTTATAAAATAATCCCATTTAATCAACTTGTAAATAAGTTGTTTGGTTGCAAAGCCAACTTTTAATTAAAACATTTGATTATAATTTTCGCCTTTACATAAATGCCATACATTAATTTTATACTCGAATTTAACTATATATTGCATATACATGTAAAAAATATACATATATATATATGCAATTATAAAATGTATCCGTTTAATTATATAATTATTTAAACATATTTTAAATCAGCTAACTAAAGTTTTCCATATTACAAATTAATTATTACAAAATCGATTTCCTTCACTATGACAGTCACATAATCATCTCAAAATTTCTATTTAATATTCAACATTATTATAATATGTCAAATAAAATATTATTATTATTTGTGTAAGAATAAAGTATTTAAATATAATTTAAATACCCATTTAAAAATTCCATATAACCAATTATTCTAACTGAAAATACATTATATATATATAATTATCTATATATATATAATCTCTAATTAATAAATATAATATATATATATTATAATAAATATATAATACATATATAATTTAAAATTAATATATATATTATATATATATTATAATAAACACATATTATAAAATGAAATCAAATAAAAACTTAAACTTTTAATAAATTTAATTTATATAAAAAAAACAAAGGCCAAAGGCCTTGGTACTATTTCTGACTAACGGAGGCAGCGCCCAGCATTGTGGGCTCTTTCTGTGACCTCACCACCAGAGAGACACAACCCACATGGTGGCTGCCTTGCAGCCCCTCCCCAGCCATTGGGAGCGTTGCACAGCCAACGCCCCCATGGATGGGGGATGGTTGTGGGCAGCCCCCACAAAACTTTAAAAAAAAAATTTAAAAAAAAAAAAAATTTACAATTTCATTTTAAAAAAATGAAAACGAATATCAAAACCCCAAACGAAAATCGCACAGCAAGATTTGAGAAAGAAAAACTTTCAAATATGTATAATATGAAAGGGTAAATATATATAAATATATCATTCCACAGCCCAGATTGGGCAAATTTTTATGAGGAAAGATCAAGAAGAAAGATTTAAAGCAAAATAATAAGATGGATTTTTCTGGGTTTACCCCAAATTGACAAATAAATCAAATCTTTTCATTTGAATCCCTTTCAAGATCTATTGCTAGTTTTAAATCTAATTTTCATGGGTTTTCATTAAATTTAACCTTCATTTCAAGGATTTCCAAACAACATATTAAGGATTTAAATTCTTTTCAAATTGAAACAAGCAAGATCAAAGAGGAACCTGATTTTTCTTCCAAAGCTTGAGGCCTTCATCCATGGTGTTTTCCAATTCCTCCATTGAATCCAACTCAAACAAAAATCTCCATCTCCTTCACAATTCCAAGCAAAACCATAGCCAAGCAAAGTTTCCCCAAATTCAAAGATTCCCAATTAATGAGATCTCCTTTTCTCCAAATAGGGTTTTTCCCCAAATTGGTCAAAAACCCTAAAAATCCCACTCACCAAAATATATTTTAAAAACATGGGAATATTTATAATTTTTAATTCAAAACCCAATTTCGAATTTTTAATTCATAAAACCAATTTCTCATTTTTAATTCAAAACTTATGCATTTTCAAATTCATTTAAAACAAAAGCATTTCCAAGATGCAAATAAATATTTTCTCAACCATTTTTCAAAAGTGGAATTAAAACACATTACCATTTATTTATTTATTTATTTATATTTAACTGTAACTATTCAAACAAGATTCTTATTTTTATTTTAATTAAATCTTAATATCCACTATAATTCCCATTTCCAATTTAAATTTGAAACTAATATAAAATAACGCCAAAACAACTATTTTAATTAAAATCACCATTAATCTAATTAATCATTAAACTAAATCTAATTTTATTAATTGATCGAATCAATCAATAACCCAATAATTATTTTAGTGATTAAATCAAATAAATCAATAAAATAAATTGTATTTCAACATTGCAACTAAATATATTTAATCACAAATTAAACTACACTTAGCATTTAATAAACTCAAAAATTAAATAAATCTGAAGGGGAAATTGGCTTAAGAATTAAAATAGTAACCCAACAACAACCCAACAACAGCTATGACTGGGGTGTGACTTGTACGGAAAATAGCTACTATCTCTGTCGGTACCGTTGGTAAATGGACACACTAAAACACAGCGAAGCTAGGTGGAGTCAATGTCATGTACCTACCAACCTGTAACAAAGAGCATGTCGAACATGCACTATATATATAATATGATCAAACTCACTGTGAAGAGGAAATCTCAAAATGCGTAGGGCACTCACAAGCAGTGATATGATCATGTCCCCTTCACCAATACAATATCACTAACTGACGCATCTAACATCAATAACATGATCAACAGCATAAAACATCGTTAAATCAAATATCTTCTAAGTTAATCCAAAACATGCCATAAAGGTAACATCAGGATAACATCACATCAAAATATAACATCCACATTGTATAACAATTGCAATAAAAAACAACCTAGTTCCAAAGTCAAAGCATAATCAGACACAATCATAACAGGGAAGAACAATGCCGATCAAAGAGAAAAAACGGAGGGGTGTTACATCCTCCCCCCCTAGGGTCAGACTTACTCCTGGAAGCCTGCAAATACCCCTAGTTCAAACTCATTAAAATACTCACATAAACAATGGTTCCAATATTGAACCACTCCATACCTCAAGATAAAACAACAACAGCTTGTGCTAAAATCAACACACCCAAGCACACTATCAACCTATACAATCAACTTGGTGAAGCATCCCACCACCAAATCTCCAAATTACATAACCATGGATTAACATTCATAGTGCCCTATGCACCAATACACATCATCTAGAATCATCATAAAGCCACACCTAATGTGATATCATTACAACGTTTACTCAAGGCAAGGTATGCAACATTATCATTTCAACATTCATTTAACATTTTGCATTTTGAATCAAGGTACAATAATTTAACATCTACATGATTTCTTAAGACTCAACAATAAGGTTGAGGACTATAGGCCTCACCAACAAGATGCACCTATCATGCAATTATCATTAACATGCAATGGTTTCACTAATCCCTTTTCTCTAAAGTTTTACTTATTGCAAAACGATTTTCTATTAATATTATACATTTTCCATGATTATGAATGCAACTTGGGGACTTAGGTCTTTTACCCAAGGTTTGATCTAATAAAACAAACCTTCATGAATACATAAAATTTTTCTCATAAGATACAACATACCATGGGTTTCAATACACCACACACTCCAAGACAAGCATCTTCGTTAAACCAATGGGAAGAGAGAGAAGATAAGAGATATTTACAGTTCTAACGTAGACATGTATGCAATCATGGTTTCATCATCACCCAATCACTTTCACACAAATGCATCAATCATATGAGAGCATGCACAAATCTCTATGAACTAACAACATGATCATTCATTTTCCTATTACCATATTTCATAATTTCCATAAAATATAACATGCAAAAGCAACTTCAAAACCACATAGGGTCAATCAGGCAATCACTTGCACAATGAGGTAAGGCACAAGAAAACATGCATCAGATACTTGCATAGTGAAGAAAAAACAACAAGAATCCAAAAGAGAGTACACACAAAAATAACTTCTTGGCACCCTCAAGGTCAAATAGACCTTCCAAGAACATGAGCAAAGAAACCAAGCAAGGGTGGTTTTAGGCAACACATGTCACCTGCAACCCCCCAACAAACTAAGGTCCAACATGCTCACTCGCAACCTAGGATAAAGGGAAGTAATCGATCTCAACCTCGGAAGACTCTCAACCAAGGGAATCACTCCAATCCAGAAGGGTAAGGCAAGACCTAGGAGGCATCATTCCTCCACAACTCAAGACAAGGTTGGAAAACTCAACCCTAAAAAATGCCATACTAAGGCACTCAAAGCAAGAGGTCCTATGACTATCTTGCCCCCACAAGCACTTGAACATGTCATGCCCATATTTTTTTTGTCAGAAAACCCAACTATTTTTTTTTTTTGTGTATGTTCTACAAAACTAATTTACACTAGAATTTCCATTCCCACCTATAATGGGGCCAACGCTCTCGACAGAACTTACAGATCCCTTCTTCGCAACATAAACTAGCAACTAAAGTTTAACTCTACTTGATAGGAAGACATAACTCTTTATGACAAAATTTAGTAATGTTAGCTTTTACTTATGAAAGGAACTTTTAAGGGGAAGAATGCTCTAGAAGATATTAGTGTTGTTGACATGAAAGCAATAGCTACTATTTAAATAAGCTATGTTAATGTTTCTTCCAATAGGTCCGAAATGATGATTGATTTACCATTCCCGATTTATCATACAATGCATTATTATTATTCCTTCTAAAATGTATTATTACCAAGGTCGCAACAATTATGATCCTTTACACTACACACGTAACTCACATATTAGATCTAGTACAATATTAATGCTAATGTTAGGTTGTCTTTATTATCCCTTGTTTTAATATTTTCATTATCCGTTATACCCATATTACGATTAGAATTAGTAATAACATTCACTATTGGCTTAAATGGGACAATGTGATTGGTATTCATTCTATAGTAGCCATTAACGAGGGCACTAGCCATGTTAATTCCACCAAGAATACTATAGTTATTTAACCATCATTTATTCATGACTCGAAAATGAACAAGTTGTTATCAATTGATAACTTGAACACTAGAAAAAAAGGTTGTGATGTCATTTAATTGCCAATGACTTTTCTTTTTCAACAATACTAAAAAAAAAAGAACCAATAGATGATCTTGGATGGGCAATACCTATAATGTATATGGATCTTTAAATGCCAAAAACATTATTTATAGTTGTTCTCAAGCCTACCTTGCTAATATCCTAGCAAACTAACCAAGCAATATAGTTCTAACATTGAATCTTGACTTAACATCCATCAAATTCTATAACATTAGTATTATTAACCGAATAATATATTATTATTTAATCCTAGGTCAATATAACCTCTCTTTCCTTTTCTTTTTGAAACAATAATATTGAATAATGACATTATTAACATTATGCAACTAACACTAAAACTCAAATAACATTACAATTATTTATTTCAAAATTTGGTTCTTATAGTAGACCAATCCTCATCAAGGGAAATAATGATATTTTTAGTCAACTCACATATAATATCATCTATTTTATTTTATTTGTTTTACTTTGTATGTAAACAAGCCTACGTCCATAGTATTAAAACTATTAGGCCATTGAGAAATATTATTTTCCAAATATAAGTACTGTAGTAGCAATCATTAAATCTACAACTTAAACATACTATTAATTGTTCTATGGAAATACCGATGAAAGTACTATTCTTCCTAAGACTGTTGAAGCTCATCCAAACCATGTATCTTCATATTCTCCAGACTCAGTGAAGTTTGCTAAGCATAACACCAGTAATTACAATGTGATCATTATTAATTGTAGTTGAGCAACCAAGATAGGCAATTTTTCGCTGCTTTTCAACTTCATGCACAACCTTATAATATGCTAGTCCCTACATCGATTAGGCAAAGAAAATTAGATGGTCCAAAAATTTATATGCAGCTAGCTAACAAAGAGCTTTATTAATTATGCTAGAAGTGTTCATTATTAGGATCTTGGCTATAGTTTCATTTAAATAATCATACTCTAAAACTCCGACGAAACCTTTCTTTCTAGCTACACTCGCCAAGTTATGGAAGTGGAAGATGATACCGGAGAGGAAGGATTTGGAGGCGCGGATATCAACAGCTATGAGGAATCATAAATATCATGACCACCAACCGCTGGAAAAGTGACAGACTAATGGAAGACTAAGATTCGTATAATTGCCTTGCAGTGATATAGATACAGGATAGCCGTTATTGCCTTGTGAAACGTCACGTCACTTAATGAAGGTGTCATCTAGAGAAGCATGAATATTAAGTATGAACCTACCATTCCCAATTAAAGACAGATTATGATAAGACGTGACACTAGATCGGGCCTCCATTGGTGAAGATTGGCTAACCACCGTGACCCAAAAGATGGGTTAACAAAGGCTATCATCTCATGATTTCTGGCAGTGACCAGTGAGATGTAATGACTTATAGCACATATGATGGTACTAGTGCAACACGTGAAATATAAAATTTAGCTGAGACCTAGCTTATACGTACTTACAGGATTCAAAGAGAGCCCATCTACCACGTTAATACAACTGGCACTAGATTGGCTCGATTCACCATTCAACAAGAGCCATCAAATGAATATGCCTATTTCATAAAACAGTTTGGTCAACATTAATATCTTCGGTATGGCTGCAGCTACAGCTGATCCCACTACCTCATTTGGTTTGTAAACATTATCTTCACCAACTCCCTTATTTAGTTATGTTGATAGCTGTTAACATGAGCTTGCAATGAATACTCGTTCTGAGAGAGGAAAGGCAAGGTGCGCAACCCCTAGTGGCCAAGATGACTACAGATCTTTCTTGTTTCCCCATTTCTTTTATTTTTCTTTGTAGATTGCACCTACCTTGATACTTAGGCTGATATTTGGACCTTGGCATCTGTAAGTTCAAAATATTTATGTTTGAATATTTACACTTGGATAGGTAGCTTTCCTCTGCAGGTTTTGGTAAAACTATATTGGAGCACCTCGTTCAGGATGTATTTCTCATCCAAGTTTCTTTTCTCGTCTGGTTTGTTGAGACCACAGATTTACATTACATCTAATAACTACATTCGCCCTTAGTTTCCTTCTACCATTCGCTGCGCATGGAAACCATTATGTTTCAATATCATGCGCATTTATTACTTCATTTCCTTATCTGTTTCTTCTGAAGCAAGATTATATTTTGTTGGCCCCATAAGTAGGTATTAGCATTTATCTATTTATTTATTTTTATTTATTTATTTTTTTTCCACAATGCAAAGAAAATAGTAGGTGCGATATTGAGTAGTGGCTCCCTAAATGGGTTTGTTCCCTTACAGGGGTTGCGACCTCCTCCATGTGCTGCTACTTCCAGTGATGGGTCTGAGCCCCTCTCACCTTTCTTTCTGTTTAATCTTTATTATTGTTATTTTCACTTATTTATTTAATTTTCTTAATAATAAAATAGATATGGAACATATAAAAAAAATCAATATGTAATATTTAAAAAAAAATAGAATGTTACATTATGTTCTAGATGTATCTGAAATATATACCGACTGAAATTATATATGTTTAAAATGTATATTTATAACATATAAACATTATTTTCCTGTAAATATGAATACATATATACGGATATACGAACATGCACATAAGTATGTGTTGAGCTCCTAAATTTCTCCATATATTATTTTGTAGAGGGGAAAAAAAAAATCAAAACCTCTTTAGGCAGGGACCTCACTCTCTTGAAACCAACCATTTTATTAGTGTTGTTTGAATAAGTACCTCCATTTTTGAAATAACAAATTAGTCTAGCTTAGTTGACCTAATATGTTGGGTCCTCACCCCTACCTTATATTTTAAATGTACACAATACATGCCTATCCATTACAAAAGATAATGCATTTACATTCATCTACATAGCTATTAGCCACCAAAAGAAAGCTTCTTTTTATCTACAATTTTTTTTTTCTCTTAATACAAGCTTGTAGGGTGCATCTATTATTTTCTTACCCTATCACAAATGATACATAAAATGAATGGAATAACATGTCAACAAATGATATTTTCTCTAATGCAATAGTATGTGGAAACTAATCATCTGCGTGTTCATGGAACGACCTTACTCATTTTCCATGTTCTTTTTTTTTTTGAAATCAAGAATTTAACTTTTAATATTACAAAGATATTTAAGAATATAAAGAGTCACATACAAATAGAACAAACTTTCTCTCCTCCCTACCGTAATGGCATCATGAAGCCATAGGGGCTCTAGCCATACCATCGAGCAAGACAATATTTTAGCCCCAAGATGATATATGGAGTTTATTCAACATTTACATAGAATAAGAATAGCACACCACCAAATTACATGCTTACGAGTTCCCCCGGTTAACATATTCTACAATGAACTATGCAACCATGTCACTTTCTAACAACAATAACAAAAGAGAATGAAAATAGAGGACTTATCTTTTCTGCTTCAATGAGGGACTTAATCTCTTTCTACTATCCTTGCTTCTCCAAGCCAAACCATCATGTTCACTGTCTACCATCTCCATTAGAGTTCTCCAAGAGGAGAAGTGGGCCATTCCCAAATCTCCCATCTTCTTGAGGTATATAGGAATCTTCCAGACCTGCACTCTTTCCCACAAGTGCTCACACATGTGTGAGTCTTGTGCCAATTCCAAGAACTTTTGGGGAGTGGGAAGTTGAGAGCTACAAGTCACACTTCCCAAGCCCCAACACTTTTGAATTCGTCACATTCATGAATGTGGACTTCTGAGGGGTCTTTTCACACTCCAAGGACAAGTTCACATGTCAAGAAGGTTCCAAACCCATAGGTATAGGTCCTAGGGGTCTATTCTTGTTCAAAAAACAAGGAAATTGACTCAATAATCCCTCTTTAAAACCCACAAAAGTATCCATACGAATTTTTGACCCTGACCAAGGGTTCCAACCCCAACCAAACTCACATGACAAGTCCTACAATTAGGTTCTACTCAATCACCCAACCAAAAATAAAACCTCAACCCTTCCAAGTCAAATAGGGCTACACTTAGAACTTCCCAAAGATGTATTTGATTTGATTCCAACATTTATCTATCCTCCTATTTGCATATTTGATTCCTCTTAATCTATCAACATATTAACTTTAAATCCTCAAGAAGATGTCTTTTGATTTTCTCTCGATGGTCCTCCCTTCTCATGCTAACACCGTTACCTTCCTGCACATTACCAACATGATCATAAGTAACATTTTATATCACATTAATCTATTAGGTGAATATTCTAAACTTTAACCATATAATAATCCATTTAAATTTCAATCTACATTCCATAGTATACTAGTGTATTCCACCTTCAAGGTAGTGACAATAGAACGTAATGTCAAAATGAAATTACAAGGATTTTGCTAAAAGATCACCTTATTTATCATTCACCATATATCTAATCATAAATTTAAGAAATTCATGTCACAAATTATGTTTAGCATTAATTACTTGTGAAACGGGGTCTTCCTGGAACACACCCAAGAAACACACTACAACCACACTCAAGAACCACTCAAGGGTCACAACCCTTTACACAATGAAAGATCCATGCAACAAAAGGAAACCAAACAAAACACACTTCTTGGTAGGCTCGCGAGCCTAACCAACCCTCACAAAGCATTCATCAAAAGACATGCAAGGGCGGAAACAATCAACAAAACTGATTGTCGTCCACCACACCCAACACCCCAAACTCACACACCACACAATCATCCATAATGCATTCTTCCAGTAGAAAGGATATCAGTGCATTGCGCACTACACCAAGGATCATATCCTTTCCACTGGTTTCCTGCACCATTGGACCTACACCTCCTAATGACAACTTCTGGGCAAACACAAGAAATCAACCTGAAAGGAAAACAACCCGAAGGAGTAAAACAACTAGGTCAATACAACGGGCTCATAGTGCCCAAGGTATAAACCTACACAGCTTACAACATAATGGGTCCAACATAATCCCAGAGTGCCCAGTGTTTTAACCCGGGCTCTGATACCATGTGTAACGCCCCGCCACACAACCCTAGGGAAAGTTGCAATTTACTAAACAAATGAACTATTTTTTTTTTTTAAATAAGAACAATTAACAAATAAGTTCACTAACCATTGCCAACC
>VDFB02242586.1:0-44392 GCA_007258455.2 Sequoia sempervirens | reverse complement strand
AAAAACCTTTGATGTGTATTTGGATTGAATTGTTTCCACACCAATATCTGATAGGAGCATGATTTAGTCCTATGGATTCTCTGAAATCTTCATCTTCATCTGAATCAATTAATCCTTGTGCATGGTAATAACTAATCTAATTTTTCATATTTGAAAGCTATTTATTTAATTAAGATTCTAACAATATTAGAACAATTTATTTTGGAAGAGTTGGAAGGCTAATATTACCAGAATTTATCATTTACATGCCAGTACCATCTGACCTGAACCAATCTTGAGCATTAAATTCTAGATCTGAATATATCGAACCTATAATTTCTCTTATTAGAGTATCTGCTAATGGATTGTTTTCTCCTTTTATCCATTTAATCTCAAAATCATAACTTATAAATTCAAAATACCATCTTGCAATTCTACCCTAAGCTATATCTTTATTTGGTTTTATATCTTTATTTGGTTTTTTCTTGAGCAGGCTCCTCATAGCTTGGCTATCTGTTCTTATAGTGAATTTTATTGGCTTTAGAAAAAAATTAAGCTTTTCTATACCTTTTTTGACTGCCGGTATTTCTTTTTCATAGATATGATATCGGCTTTCAGTATCTGTGAAAGTGTTGATGTGTTTTTTATGCACTTCTCAACACAGGTAATGCGTAGATGCACTACCTCTCATGAAAGACAATCTTCCACAATCAGATTGTAGAACACTATCCCAAGGTCTCTAATGTCAGGTCTTGATAGTGCTTGGAATATCTCAGTTGTTTGATGTGATTTGCTGGAATCACAAGGCGGTCTTACGAATGAGTTACAAAGCATGAGAAGTTGGGTTTGCAAATGTTGTTTCAAAGTGCTAGAAGTGAATGAACAGTGGCTATCCACTCAAAATAGCAAGCTGAAACTCATCAAGTTCATTTGATTTAGCTTCATGGTGATGCTTTGGGTCCTACTCTAACTAAGGATTAAAAGAAATAGCAAAAGGAGAAGGGTTAAGAAAGCTATTCTAATCCTAAGCTACGAATGAACAGTAATAATCGTGGCTGCAAAAGTAGACAGACTTCCTAAACTAAGTTTTGCTTGACCAAGAGAAACCTATAGCTACATAAAACCAGTGCAATCTTTTAAGGACTGTAGATTTTCACATCACATACACACATCATGTACATGCAATCGAACTAAGTTGCAGCAATAAAGGAAAGAAGCTCAGACTAGCTTTGCAAAGTGATTCATCATCAATGAACCACAAAAAGCATGAGCTGGAAGTTCATCAAATATTGAAATAGCAAACACCATCAGCACTCCCATTCAAGAAACTAACACTAAAACTAACATGGAAGGTGAACCATGAATACATAAAGAGAAAACTCAAAAGGAACACCCATAAATCATGCAATGCTGCTTTCTATTGCTGCAGAATGTCTTTACATCAATTATCCAACCCTTAAAAATGAGGGGAAAGCCCCTATTTATAGTTTTCCAAAGCCCAAATGAATGGCTAGGATTTAGTTATATCGAATGGCCTAGATTTGATTTACAATAGGGTTTCACCTACCCTCCATTATCTAGCAATTTAAAATACATTCCTTGTCTTTTTCCCTATTTTGTCATCTAGTGCCAGTCACTCTAGCAATTTCATCATTTAGCTAATTTCCCTTTTCACTATAGCTGAGACTACCTGAAAATTGTATTTTGCTTGATGTGCTTGTAGTGTTCTTCCGTTGATCAAACGAGCTCGTCGACGATTGGCATCAATGGATTGGTGGCTGCTGATTTGGGTAGAAAGCTCCTTAGAAATCATCATCATCTGGAAAAAGGTAGGACAACTCCCTCAATGGGCCTCTGATAGACCTACAGAAGGCTTTTTGACTTCTGCAAACACGAAGTATCGCAAGTGCGTTTATACATGAGTTAAGGAAAATGTCAGTCAAACCTACAAATTCACTGTTAGATCTATCCATGCATCATCAAAATATCTTGATATTCATATTTGGAGCTCATTTGGGCCATAAACATTAATGCGTGCTTCAAGGGTGCGAGCGCTAGAGTGTGGAAAGATGGTGGAAGAAAGCCAGAAGGCAGACAGCAGACGGAAGCCAAAACAGCTAGGAAGGAGGCGGGCTCCCGGATGTTCAAAACAACCGGGAAGAAGGCGGGCTCCCAGATGTTCAAAATAGCCAAGGAGGGACGGACTCCCGGAAACGGCCACGGAGGGCCTGGGCTCCGGAGGGTGGAAGGGAGGTGGCCGCCGGATGTTCAAAATGGCCATGGAGAGGCGGAGTCCTAGAAATGGCCATGGAGGGGCTAGGCTTTGAAGGCCAGAAGGGAGGTGGCCACCAGATGTTCCAAACGGCCATGGAGAGGCGGAGTCCCGGAAATGGCCATGGAGGGGCCGGGCTCCGGAGGCCAGAAGGGAGGTGGCCGCCAGATGTTCCAAAACAACAAAAGGGGGACGAAGCTCCTAAATCACTGAAACTTAACCAAACTTTAACAAAACCTTCGTAGTTCATTTATGCACTTCAAACACATCCCAGATCCAAAAAATGTTGCTCCCAAACTCAAAAAAGTGGAAACGGGAGTGACAGGGGTCCATGGATGTTTCCAAACAGCCAAGGAGGAAGGGAATTCCGAAGGGAAAGTTTCAAAACTATTGAAACTTAACGAAATGTTGACGAAACCTTGGTATTTCATTTACACACTTCAAACACATCCCAGATCCACCAAAAAGTTGGCCCCAAAGTCAAAATTGAGAAAACGGGAGCGACAGGGGTCCACAGATGTTTCCAAAATAGCAAGAACAAGACAAAAGGCATAAAAGGGGACAGTGGACCTCATTTCTCCGCAGATTTGAATACCCCAAGTAGGTGAATTTGGTCAGGGGGATTTGATCATTTGATGGAACATGACCAATTTGGGCTTGGATATGGGGCACACAAAATAAGACAGGAGCAAAGCAACCTGTTGGGAGAAAAAAGAAAAAGGGGGTCCCTGCCTACGGCAGTGCATGTGTGCAGAACATGCATAACAAATGGTTACTTGCTGGGGAAATGCTCTAGAGCATTTTGATGACAAACTGGAATCATGAACGCAGAATCTCTGGTTCCGACCTTCTTGCTAGGGAAAACAAACTAGACACCCAATCCAAAGGATCAAAACCACTAGCCAACCCAACCTTCAGTATGCTGAAATTCCAAGTGTGTGCAATTGCATTAATTCCCATCCTTCGGTTGCTACAGGAACCCAAGCTCCATCAGGTTAAGCTACGTAGTTTATTCTAACTCTAAAAGCATCTGAGACATTGCCTCGTTGCTAGTCAGGCGTCCATAGCCCCGACGAGGTTGTCGCTGTGATTCTCCTAAACATTGCTCTACTGCTGGTCGGGCGTCCATAGCCCTGGTAGAGTTGCTCGGATACCCCCAAAAAGTTGAATTTTCTCTTTCTTTTAATTTTCAACGTTATCTTTCTTTCTTTCTTTTTTCTTTTCATCTCTTTTATTTCAACCCGCAAGCATTGAAGCTCACGCTCAGGGCTGAGAATCACAGTGGCACTGGAGAAATTTTTTAGATTTTTCACTTAACTAGACTTCACAAAAGGCCCTATAGTGACCGTAGGATTCTTAAGATGTGTAAGAGCTGTGAGATTTCAGAATACGTCAGAGTCAGACTAAGCCAACAAATTATCCTCTTTGAATCAAACACACAGATCACTAAACACTAATAGAATACCTTCACCATCCACTCTAAAGACTTGATTAGAGTTTGACAAAGAAATATGTAGAACAACCCTAGGCAATAAGTATGGTTGTTGTGTGCACAAACGTGCCCAGCTAAAAGTAGAGGGACCCCGAGCAAAACAACAACAAAGTGAAAGAAAACAAAAAGCAAAAGAAGCAAGCAACCTACACAAACCAACTAACCTAAGGAAAGCAGGAAAGCAGAGTATTTACAAGAAACCTATACTACTCAAAACGGGCTATGTACAAAGATATTTACAATGAACTATGTTCAGGCAGGGCGAGCTGACATTAACATTCATTGGATTTTGCAAAGCATGCACAAGTAAACGAGCAATTGTTATCATTCTTAACCATGCAAATTTATCTTTATATTCAGAAAAAGGAAGTTCAACATTACAACACTCAAGTTCAATCATGTCATCATGAAAAATCAGCGATTGAGGAGGCTCGTTGAACCCATGATTAATCCATAAACACGTTTGTTTTCCCTCATTCCCATAATCAAAATAATAAGTGCAGCTATGAAAATTAACTGGAGCAAGGAAGGATAGAACCTGGATGTCATCACATAGAGGTGGCAGCGTTGGACAATCGAGAGCAAGCACAACATCATTGATTTTTGCATTGGCATCCTTGAGCGGGCGCGGTGGAGGGTGCAACACTGTGGACCTTAAGCTTGTATAAGGAAAGGAGGATGGGGCAGCAAACAGCTCTTCCAATCTACCAATGGGACCTATAGCCCTGGTTGGAAGTTCTTCAAAAAGGAATACCTCTCCACATTGATCATCTGCAAACTTGGGATCCACTTGGTTACTGTCCCCAAGGGGCAGCATGTTGTCTCATCTCCTTCCCCAAGGGTTGTCCTTATTTATGTGGTGTTCAACATCGTGGGACAATGACATGCACGAATCTATCCTATTGTAGCCATTTGAATACAAAGGAGGATCAACAACGATCATGGCAGAAGGACTCCAAGTTGCATCTTGTAGTCGGTCGAGTGCTTCATCTATGTTAGCAGCTATCTCAGCACCCCCACCTTTATCTTCTTCTTTTTTCTATTCATGCATCTCATCATGACGTTGACTCATTTCCTCTTGCTCGCTATCACTGTAAATGGAGAAGGAGCTCCTCTCCCAATCTGGAAACTCTAGTGCATCACTGTTCAAGGGCTCAAGGAGTATGTATTCATCACTACCATCTTCTGGCATGTGCTCTTCCTCGACATGAGCATACCTCTGTAGTGTAGCTCCCAATGGAAAGGAGTCATCAATTGATGGCACGTCGTCAAGGGGACCAAAGTCTTTTTCATAGTTTCCCTCTGAAGACTCGCTAAAAGGCCCATCATCCATCATACACAACTTCTTTTCAAGAGGAAGAACTCCTCAGTGACTGGGGGACAACATTCCCACTTGATCTACTTCATCACTCGAAAGTCTGAGACTGTATTGTTGTCCTTCTTCTATTACTATCCCAACATCCTCTTGAGGTCTACCTTTAGCTAAGCCATCACTTGATTCAGACTTTTGGTCTTCTTCTTCGATATGGGAAGCAAGTACAGGAGGTCGGACACTTGGCTTCATTGCTTGTTCTTTGACTTTCTTAATGGATTCTTGGCATAGTTCACATGTGAACTCTGAGTGTGATGAATTATGAAGTCCACCAAATCAGTAGCAACAACACCTCCAAGTCCACTTGGTATTTCAGCTCTGACCAATCTTTTTCCAACCTAGAGATGAGCTGGTCATATCTCTCCATGATCGGGTCCTCATCATCACTTGAAGAAGAAGCTTGATGGTAGACAGCCATGGCGAGTGATTGTTCCCACTCCTCCAAATCTGCTTTTTTAGATTCTTGATCATTGTCATTGTAGATGGAGAGGTCTTCCAATCTGATTTTGCTTATGCTTTGACCATCTCCTTCTGCTACCCCAAGGCTTTCAGCATCCTCTTCTTCTTGATTTTCAGCCTCTGTGTTGGCTGCCCTAGCATATGCTGCTGCAAATTCAGTTAATTCATCTTCAATTGCCGTTTGTTCATCTTCTTGAGTGGAGGATTGCCCTTGATTGGTGGAGGGAAGGCCTTCTAAATTAATTTCAATCAAATTTTCACCAAGGCACCTTGTTGTCTTAGTGAAATCTGCCTCTTCCTCCTAGTTTTCAACTTCAATGTCTATTGTCCCAACACCAACTTGTGTCCAACTAGTTGGTTCATCTTCAAGGTGCTATCCTCCAGATGCTGACAACTGTTTTGCCTCATGAGATGACTTCTCTTCATTGGGAGTTGGCTGCTCCAACTTATTTGAACAACCCTTGGCTTGAGAAATGATGTTGTCACATGATGGGCACATAAATTCTGAATGTGGTGCATTGTGAAATCTACACCAACTTGCCATTAGTACTTCCTCCAATCTTGGTCCATCCTTGCTGCACAAATGTTCCTGGATCAGCTCTTTGAATGCTTTGGCTGCCATGGTTGTCAATTCTTCCTCAGAGTCTACAAGGGCTAAAGGCTGATAGATTTCCCAAAAGGGAATTTCTCCCTGCAATACCCTTTCAATTCTGCTCAAGAATGTGAGACATCCTAGCTCATTGTGCCTATGAGTGCAATGGATCTGGCATCTATCCACCAATGCAAATTGCTGCAATGGCTTCTTCAGTCTCTTGTTCAAATTTGCATGTAGCTGAGTGATGTCAATTTGTGCATGCTGCTCCATTTGGACTCAGCTTATTTTGTCTTCAAAATTTTCTGACTTTTAGCATTAAAAGAGATCTCCCTATCTCATATTTCTTCTTGAAAGTGCTCTTTTTGATTTCCAACTTTCAGCTTTGTAGCCTCAACATGTCATGCCCTCCTTCTAGCACCAGTTCTGTTGATGGCATTAGGAGGAGGAGGGCATAAAATGAATCACTTCCAACCTTCAACTTTTTATTCCCAACGTGTCAGCCCTCCTTCTAGTGCCAGTGTTGTTGATGGCATTAGGAGGAGGAGGGCATAAAATGAATCACTTCCAACCTTCAGCTTTTTATTCCCAACATGTCAGCCCTCCTTCTAGCACTAGTTTTGTTGATGATGTTAGGAGGAGGAGGGCATAAAATGAATCACTTCCAATCTTCAGCTTTGTATTCCCAACATGTCAGACCTCCTTCTAGCACTAGTTCTGTTGATGTGTTTTTTATGCACTTCTCAACACAGGTAATGCATAGATGCACTACCTCTCTTAAAAGACAATCTTCCACAATCAGATTGTAGAACACTATCCCAAGGTCTCTAATGTCAAGTCTTGATAGCGCTTGGAATATCTCTGTTGTTTGATGTGATTTGCTGGAATCACAAGGCGGTCTTACTAATGAGTTACAAAGCATAAGAAGTTGGATTTGCAAATGCAGTTTCAAAGTGCTGGAAGTGAATGAACAGTGGCTATCCACTCAAAATAGCAAGCTGAAACTCATCAAGTTCATCTGATTTAGCTTCATGGTGATGCTTTGGGTCCTACTCTAACCAATGATTAAAAAAATAGCAAAAGGAGAAGGGTTAAGAAAGCTATTCTAATATTAAGCTACAAATGAACAATACCAATGGTGGCTGCTAAAGTAGATAGACTTCCTAAACTGAGTTTTTCTTGACCAAGAGAAACCTACAACTACATAAAACCAGTGCAATCTTCTAAGGACTGCAGATTTTCACATCACATACACACATCATGTACATGCAATCGAACTAAGTTCCAGTAATAAAGGAAAGAGGCTCAGACTAGTTTTGCAAAGTGATTCATCACCAATGAACCACAAAAAGAATGAGCTGGAAGTTCATCAAATACTGAAAGAACAAACACCATCACCACTCCCATTCAAGAAACTAACACTAAAACTAACATGGAAGGTGAACCATGCATACATAAAGAGAAAACTCAAAATGAACACCCATAAATCATGAAATGCTACTTTCTATTGCTGCAGAATATCTTTACATCAATTCTCCAACACTTACAAATGAGGGGAAAACCCCTATTTATAGTTTTCCAAAGCCCAAATGAATGGCTAGGATTCAATTACATCGAATGGCCTAGATTTGATTTACAATAGGGTTTCACCTACCCTCCATTATCTAGCAATTTAAAATACATTCCTTGTCTTTTTCCCTATTTTGTCATCTAGTGCCAGTCACTCTAGCAATTTTGTCATTTAGCTGATTTCCCTTTTCACTGTCGTTGAAACTACCTGAAAATTGTCTTTTGCTTGATGTGCTTCCAGTGTTCTTCCATTGATCAAACGAGCCCACTGATGATTGGCATCAATGGATTGGTGGCCCTTGATTTGGGAAGAAAGCTCCTTAGAAATCATCATCATCTACAAAAATGTAGGACAACTCCCTCAATAGGCCTCTCCGATAGACCTACGGAAGGCTTCTTGACTCCTGCAAACATGAAGTGTCGTAAGTGCATTTATACATGTGTTAAGAAAAATGTCATTCAAACCTACAAATTCCCTGTTAGATCTATCTATGCATCATCAAAATATCTTGATATTCATATTTGCAGCTCATTTGGGCCATTAACATTAATGCGTGCTTCAAGGGTGAGAGCGCCAGAGGGCGGAAAGACAGTGGAAGAAAGCCAGAAGACAGACAACAGACAGAAGCTAAAACAGCTGGGAAGGAGCCAGGCTCCCGAATGTTCAAAACAGCCGAGAAGGAGGCAGGCTCCCGGATGTTCAAAACAGCCAGGAAGAAGGGAGGCTCTGAGATGTTCAAAATAGCCAAGGAGGGACGGACTCCCGGAAATGGCCACAGAGGGCCTGGGCTCCAGAGGGTGGAAGGGAGGTGGCTGCCAGATGTTCAAAATGGCCACGGAGAAGCGAAGTCCCGGAAACGGCCATAGAGGGGCCGGGTTCCGGAGGCCGGAAGGGAGGTGCCGCCTGATGTTCAAAATGGCCACGGAGAGGCAGAGTCCTAGAAACGGCCATGGAGGGGCCGGGTTCCGGAGGCCAGAAGGGAGGTGGCCACCGGATGTTCCAAAACAGCAAAAGGGCGACGAAGCTCTGAAACCACCGAAATTTAACCAAACTTTGACGAAACCTTCACAGTTCATTTACGCACTTCAAACACATCCCAGATCCAAAAAAGGTTGCTCCCAAAGTCTAAAATGTGGAAACAGGAGCGACGGGGGTCCACAAATGTTTCCAAAGAGCCAAGGAGGAAGGAAATTCCAGAGGGAAAGTTCTGAAACCATCGAAACTTAATGAAATGTTGACAAAACCTTGGTAGTTCATTTACGCACTTCAAACACATCCTAGATCCACCAAAAATTTGTCTCCAAACTCAAAATTGTGGAAACAGGAGCGACAGGGGTCCACAAATGTTTCCAAAACAACAAGAACAAGACAAAAGGCAGAAAAAGGGATGGTGGACCTCATTTCTCTGCAGATTTGAATACCCCAAGTAGGTGAATTTGGTATGGGGGATTTTATCATTTGATGGTAGATGACCAATTTGGGCTTGGATATGGGGCACGCAAAACAAGACAGGAGCAAAGCAACCTGCCGGGAGAAAAAAAAGGGGGTCCCTACCTACGACGGGGCGTGTGCTCAAAACATGCACAACAGAAAGTACCAGAACAATAGCTGCATATATCTCTTTTACCATTTCCTTCTTGAATTAACACAATAGACCAGGTTTTGTCAGAAGCATCAGTATACAAAAATAGAGGTAAATCATTAGAAGGGGTTTGTAAAGAGGGAAAATGTTGGCATTTTGTTTGTATCCTCTAAACAACTTATGTAGCTTTTAATGACCATTCTTTTGTTCCTTCTTTCAAGTATGTCTGGATGGATTTTCTATCTTCAGCAAGACCTTTATAGAAGGGTGAAAAATAATTGAAACAACCAAGAAATCTCTGAATTTGTTTTTTTATCTTGGAGAATATCTAGAAATTCTTGAATGCGTTGAAGGATGTGAGGTTGTAGTTGTAATTTTCCATTTTTGAAGTGTAAGCCAAGGAAATCAATTTGGCTTTCTCCAATCACCATTTTCTTTGTTGTGAGGCATATCCCATGTTTTTTTAGTGTTGCATAAAGTTCTTCAAGATGCTGCAAATGGTCATTAACTGAATAAGAAAAAAAATAATATCATCAATACAAACATCACAAAATTCGTTGAGATGCCTTAAGGCCTGGTCCATTCTCCTCTGAAAATATGTTGGAGCAGTGCATAATCCAAAAGGAATTACATTCCATTCATACAATCCTTGTTGTACTGAGAATGATGTTTTGTATCTATCTGATTCTTTGACCTTAATTTGCCATAATCTTGACTTGCAATCAAACTTGGAAAAAAATTTCTTGTTAGCAGCTTTTCTTATTAAATCAGAACTATGAGGAATGGGATAGTTGAAAGGAAGACTGATATCATTAAGAGGCTTGTAATTGATACAAACTCTCTTTTTACCTCTGACTTGTTCGGCTCTTTTATTTACCAGGAATATTGGACAAGCGAATGGGGTTTTACTAGGCCTGCTGAATTGTCCATCTAACAATTCTTTGAGTTGCTCATCCATTTATTTTCTCTCTTTGGGACTCATGAGATAGGCTAGTTCATGAGGCATGACTGACATGCATTCTGGTCGAATCTGTATTTCACATTCTTCATGATCCTAGGACCAAAATTGTAATGGGTTGAGACTGCAACAATCCATCTCAAATCTTTTTCTAATTTCTCTGAATCCATCTCAAACCATTGTGTGTCTTGATGGATGCTTTTGTTTTATCATATATATTTTGATAGAGCTCATGTAAAACTAGGAATTCCACCTTGATCACATTCTTTCTATAGGAAGGATCTATTAGTATCCCATTAGTGGATTTTTTATAGATATGGTCAGCTATGTAAAGAGGACCATCAGGTGCATGTTTAAGTATATCCTTAGAGGAGAAAACAATGTCAAGAGGACTCTTAGTTCAGCCCTTATATTGAATGATGTCTATGACCCCTACCATTTCATCTATAGGATTGTTAGTGATGGTATCATGTTGAATAGAATCATCTTTCATATTGACTATGGAAAGTGTATTATTATTGATTTCCTTATTCCAATAGTTATGAATGAAGTGACTAAGACCATAGATAATTTGATTTCCATTTCCATTTTAAAGCACTTTCCTTAGATTTTGTATAATGGGAACCAAGATAATTTCTATGCATTCACTAAGGATAGAAGCTTGTAAGTTATTGAATGTTTCATCTAATCTATGTAGGACATCGTGTGGGATTTGAAGTGTAGTGTATAAATCATGGGCCATGGAGGGTTGATTGGTAACACTAGTAGGAAGAGAGTTAGAAACCCTAGGATCCACAATGATTATGCTATCGTGGGATGACATGAGTCTCAAACTTCATCTTGCAACTGTATTAGCAATAAGACACCAAATACTCATACAAAGGCTATTAAATGTGAAGTGAATGGAAATGCAATGTAAGATAAGAAAAATGAAATGCTTATAACTAAAATTTTGGAACTTGAAATAGAAAAGCAATAACAGTAAACAGAAACTTAGAAACTGAACTATAAATGCCAAAACATATAGTGAAAAATATGCAAAGGGACTAATTCACCCAAGGTGGCGAATGAGTCCCAATGATGATGTTTTTGAAAATTTTCAAAATTTTTGAATTGAATTTTATGCTTTTTTATGTTTTTTGATCTATGTCTAAGATGAAAATGTAGAATTTGAATGATTTTCAATGAAATTTAAAAGATGCTCTGGTGATGTACCCTAAGACACTAAAATATGTATAGAAGAATCATTCAGAAACTCAAATTATTGGAGACATGACAAAAGGTGTGTTGAATAGTAGAGCTACTGTTGAAGTGAATCTATGTTTACTTTCTGAGATTGAACCAAAGACTGTAATTGAAGCTTGTAAAGATGAACATTAGAAGGAAGTAATGAAAGAAGAACTTATGCAAGTTTCAGAAGAATCAAACTTGGGAATTCATCCCAAGATTGACAGATAAAAAACATCATTGAATAAAAATGGGTATTCAGAAATAAGTTGAATGAATATGGAGAAGTTGTTAGAAACAAAATGAGGCTTGTGTGTAAAGGGCATTCACAAGTCGAAGGCATAGATTTTCAGGAAAAAATTTCTCCAGCAGCAAGAATGGAAGCTATAAGGATGTTGTAATTTTCTACTCATAAAGACTTTAAGGTCTATCAGATGGATGTCAAGTCAACATTTTTGAATGGTGAACTAGAAGAAGTTTATATGGAACAACGAAAAGGATTTTTGTTAACAAATCAACCAGATATGGTGTGCCGATTGAAGAAATCTCCCATAGCTTGATATGTGAGGTTAGATAGGCATTTGATTCAGTAAGGTTTTAACAAAGGTACAGTAGATAGTAATGTGTACTTTAAGATTGAAAATGATAGAATATTGATTGTAGTAGTGTATGTTGATGGAATTATCTTTGGAGGAAATGAAAATATGTGCAAGAGGTTTGTGGAATGAATGTAGAAATAATTTGAAATGTCTATGTTTGAAGAGGTGAATTTATTTCTTGGGCTATAGATTAATCAAATAGAGAAAGGAATTTTTATTTCATAGTCTAAGCATATGAGAGAGATGTTGAAGAAGTTTGGCATGGATGGTTCCAAAATGGTAAGTAGTCCTATGGTGACTGGCTGTAAATTAGGTAAAGACAATGATTCACCTAAGGCTGATTAGAGCCAATATAGATCTATGATTGGTGGAATATTGTATTTGACTGCAGCTAGACTGGATATCATGCATGTTGTCTATCTTGTGGCTAGATTTCAAGAAGACCCTAAGGAAGCTCATGTTTCTAGTGTTAAAAGAACTTATAGATATTTGAATGGCACTCAAGATTATGGATTGTGGTAACCTAAAGATATTGACTTTACACTTAATTCCTATACATATGCAAATTGGGATTGATGTGTAGATGATAGAAAAAGTACAAGTGGTGGTGCATTTTTTCTTGGATGCAGATTGGTGGCATGGTCAAGTAAAAAAGCAAGATTCAGTTTCCTTGTCTACTATTGAAGTTGATTATAGTGCTATTGCAACTTGTTGTAAGCAAGTTCTATGGATGAAACAAACATTGAAAGATATCACAATGGTATATGATGATCCTATTTCTATGTCCTATGATAATACAATTGTAATTAACATTTAAGAGAATCTGACAATGCACTCAAAGACGAAGCATATATCTATCAGATATCATTTCTTGAGAGAGAAGGTCATGGAGAATGAAGTAAAGCTTGATTAGATTCTGATGAAGGATTAGATTTCTAATATTTTCATGAAGGATCTTCCTAAAGATACTTTTGAGTATCTCTAAGAGAAGTTAGGGGTTATTTTCCCTTATTTCTCAAACTAGATGCATATGGAGACACATTAGTCTAGTGGATCTATCTTTCTTTCGGGTTGATGTTTTGGTGGCTATCTCTTAGGGGGAGCAAGCAGTATCAGGTGTTTTCATTATGAGTATTATATTTTTCATGTTAAAGGAGAAATCAATGTAAAATATTATTTTCCCTTTTCCATTGATGTCAAAGGTGGACAAGAAGCATGTGAAAAAGAAAATGAAGAATGCAAGAAGAAGCATTTGAAAGGAAAGGAAGTGTATAAGAAATTATCTACTAAGGGGGAGAAGCAAAAAAGTGTATTCAGAGCTTGTGTTGTATTTGATAGTTTTTCACATAATTTGTTGCCATTAATGACAAAGGGGAAGATTTTTGGAAGAATGGAAAAAATGAAGGTGTTGTCATTAATGTCAACCTGTCAACTAGTTATCAAGTAGTTGTTGCTGGTTGTATATGTCGAGGATATTGAGAAAATTGTAATGAAGATATGTTGCAGATGTTTAGTGGTTGCTTCATGTTTTGTTCTAGATTTACTCCTATGTTTGTGAGGTTTAGACATGTTGTTCATGGTTGTTAGAAATTCTATATCTAGTTTTTTGGTTGTTGATTTGTTGTACAGTGCAATTTGTGTTCACCAGTTTTGAACTGTGGTTTTCTATGTTTCTAGTTAAGGTTCTAGAGAAATGTTTTTTGGTTCAGATTTCTCTTTGATGAAGTCTTATGAATTGCGATTCTAAAGTTGAGTTTCCCTTATTGTTTTAAAGATAATTTTGACATTTGGAAAGTTTTTGCTTAATGGTTCTATGTGTATTGTAGTGGTTTGGCTGACCTTGTGTGAAATACTACTTTTGAGGTTATTGAAGAATGTTGGATCTATTTGTGTCCCTATGAAACATGGGTTTGAGTCACCCTCATTCTAACTACACACTAGAATTTCTTAGTGCTGACCTAACTTGAATTTGGATTTAGATGGCCAACTTTGCATATGTTTCAAAGTTGAAGATGGTATAAATGCAAGATGAGTTAAGTGATAGAAAATAGACAAGAGCGAAGAAGAAAATAAATAAGAGAAAAGATAAAGTGCATTTTGTTGTGACATTGATTCTATTCAGTAAGTGAGTGTGTTGAAAGTGTGAAAGATCACTGTGAAGCTTAATGTTGAGTTTTCAAATGTAGTGAGCAAAGGGTGAACTCTATCTATAATGCCCCATTGTGCGAACCCCAAAGGACAACTATAACAACCATTACCGTACAATTTTTTTAAAAAGTAGATCTAAACATACATGAGATGCACATTAAGTCATAAGTCATGAAACTTAGTTAAACAAATCCACTAACACTTACATCCCTTGGGGTACACGAGGATTCATTAGGAAACTTAAATCCATACAATGATGATAAAGAATGAAAACCAAAGATATAGTCCATAATAAAGTAAACATTTACAAATGTAACACATGCATGGAAAATCATTATTAAGAAACCATCCACATACGTATATACAAAATATACATGATTAACTCAAAACTCATAATGATAAATTCTCAATAATCATAAGAACTCAAGGGACATATTTCCATAGATACACACATCTAATAACATATGCTAAGGATTAATATTCATACAAAGATTGCCAAAGATAAACTAATACATTACATTTTTCAAGTATTACAATGATACAAAATTGTTCCCCAATGTGAACATGAACCATATAAGAAGATAGAATAAAAGAATTGAATAGATAAGTACAAAGTATCATGACTAACTCCAAGTCGGGTACAATTTGGAGTCTCTGTAAGAGGCACAAACCCGCACCTCTCGATCGTCGACTGGGCATCCAATGGGGTGCTTAGCACATTCCACCCAACCATGTGGGTCCGAAGACCCACCCCCCCATGCTAAGGAGATGACAAGAAAGAATCCTCGGCCAAGATCGTCCAAACAGAGAACCACAAGACTCAATGTCATACAAGAGTGACGAAAAACACAAGGATAATCACAACATCAATAAACCACGACTAGAAACATGACATCCAAACATGACATCAATAAACCACTTCATAACAGTGATAAAACACTTAAAAAACAAACCAACAATAAATCATAACATCAATAAATCGTATCCAAACATAACAACGATAAATCACTTTTCAGAGGCTTCCAAAGAAAAAAAATTATAAGGGGTACTTGGGGAGAGTGTCATCGCATAGTCCTACATGGGTTATCCTAGCCCTTCCTCCAAGTGCCAGCTTCTCTTGGCTACCTGAGGCACCGACCCCCATCTATGGTTATCTTGGCTCTTCCTCCTACCTGAGGTGTCGGCCTCATAGGGTGACTCATGTAGAGCCATTAACCTCTCATGAGGACGAGGCAACGACCTTGCCAACCACGGCCTTCTCAGTCCATCATTAGTCTGCGGAAGCCCTAATGGATAGACAAGGCATCCATATTTATATTTTTACTGTTATTACTAGCCATCCCCCTAATTCTTTAATTAAGTTTTCACTTTTTAACCTAACTCTTGTGTGCATTATCCTAGCCCTTCCTCCTATTTGAGGCACCAACCCCCACAAAGAGCCACTCTCCCTAGAGACCCAAACATAACCAAAATCCAAGGGGTTGTACCAATACTGAAAAAGCACTAAATCTCAAAACAAAAAAACATGTGAGGCATATACCATCTAGCCAATAGCCATATACATAATTGCTCATAAAATCAGGTACAACCCAAACATAAACTCAAAATAATCAGTACGATCAAAATTTTTCCAAAGAGCCAGATCAATGAAAAATCAAAATGAAACAAGATTACCCTTGCCTTAGGAAGCCTAATGACCAAATAACCTCAACTCCTAACGGAGAATATCACAACACTGAGGGTTCCCACAGAACCAAGTATCAAGGTTCATCAAAAGGAGTCTAAATTCAAAGATGAAAAGATTGCAATCAACAAAGAAATATAGCAAGAATTCAACAAAGTCCACCACAAATTCAATTAATAAAATCTCCATAATCAAAACAGTCCAAGAAAAAGACGTATTAAAAGAACCAAAACCATCAAGATCAACCCTTAAATGCACAACTTCAATCCACATATCAACAAATGATGTTGACTCATAACCACATCAACTCAAAAGTCACAACATTGGAATGGAATCATAAGAGAAAGTCAACCTTTAATTTAACAAATGATCACTCGTCACCAAATTGACTTAATAGATCATTTCAAACATCTAACCACAAATAGCCCAGTTTAAATTTTCAAATATAGAGACAATAACCTACTACTATAAACATCCATATATACATATAAGGAAATTTCATCTATTCACTTCTTTAGAAATTATTCAATAATAAATAGAGCTATTACCTTTTTCACATATATTTAACTACATCACTGATGAAGCAATCATCTATTAATTTAGTGTTTCTAGTTCCATTACTCATGTAACCGTTTAATTCGAATCAACCAAAACATTCTATTCTAACATTTGATTATACTTATATACACAACTTCTTTAACTTGTATTAATGTATATAAATATTCAACAAGAACGTATATTATTTAATTACTACTTATGACCATATACAAACATCTGAAAAGATGCATAAATTTATTTCCTTATTATTAATTATAGCCCCATTCTTATATTTATTAAATAAGATCTAACCTTTAATTATTTTAAAGTATTATAAACCTACCAAAATATATTCCAATCATCCAATTGTTCAATTGTATAATTAAATGTTTATTTATACATATACTACTGTTTTCATATTGATAAACTAAAGTATTGAGTGAGTATTACGAATTTCAACATACATAATTAAACACTCAAATTTCCTAAGTATATCTTCTCGTGACATATATACGTCTATACCTATAACTATATATATTATCTTATACGTTTATTCAAAATTTACTAATCTCCAAGACCTCTTAAACTTAGCTAATTTACATTTTATTTATACATCATTATAAAATCATTTACGATTATTTAAGAAATCATATTATAGTAAATATAAATATACACTTATACACAAACCAACTATTCTAATAGATTCATGATACATGTAAATTAAGATTACTCATCTTTGCTAGATTTCCTAACGAACATACATAATTGTGCACACTATACCTACACCACTTAAATATACTATAAAAAAAAATGCAGTCCTCCATAACATAATCATTCATATGGAATCATACACAAAGGAATATATAAATAAATTTAAATATATATATATATATATATGACGAAGGTGCTCTCACCGAATCGGAAGGCACACAGGTTAGCGAATGCCACGCCAAGAAGATAGGTATCAATTACGACCCTTTGCATGGCTTGTTCCATTTGTTTTATTAGACTCGAGAAATTAGTAGAGCGAGGTCGAGCATGCGATGAGTTTACAATAACAGTGAGCAACGAAGGGAAAGACAAGCAAGTGACAGGGAAGGCATAGGCAGGGCATACGCACATATGACATTCCTTGCACAAGGACCATAACATACTGAAATGCGAACTATGGGACCATAGACAATGTACACGAACTGAATTACCCAGCATGCCATGATTGCAGTATATGCATTGCGCTGCACAGATGGCCGATCATTTGAGGTGTGTGGCTGGCCTTCAAACTCGCGTGGGCTATCATGGGAACGCCCTAGGGTGCCTGTGGCGCCTATCGATCATATGAGAATATAGGCTAAGTGTTTCTGGCAACATGACTTTTATCTATAGAATCCTAATGCATATTCAAGATAAGCTATGCTAAAAAGTCTTAAAGAGAAACTCCCAACTAGAGGAATCGGTTGAAGAGAAAGAATGGAACTATTCATTTAGTGATGAGATTGATGAAGACTCGGGAATGCTAAGAGATACTTTAATGCAATTGAATTCAATGCCATAAAATGGTGCATTATTCGAAAGATTGAAAACCTCAAAGGAATGACATCACGTGCAATGGATTTCAAAGGGAGATTCTCACAATCTTTAAATCAATGACACACTCCAAATCACATACTAACATTGTAAGCTTTGCTTGTGTTCTAGGCATACACAGTCATATAGTATTAGCGGATGAGGGTTGCGCATGCTTCACTCAATAGTAACCCTTTCTAGAGGTGCCAGCTAAGTCGATGGAACATACATGATTATAGTATGTACTAGTCTCAGATAGAGCACTGAAAGGAACAAGATAAACATTCGAAGGAGAAAACAGTACCAAATATGGAAGCGCGGTTATGGATAACCATATGGTGTTTCTCTACCATAATAGAATTATAATAAATCGTTTTAATTAAAGACAGCCAGAGATATCATAAAACTAATTCGCATTAAATAACCTCATTACTCTTCCATAGATTTAAGCTACGGGTAACATGAGACAGTGATGGTTTGAGGGAAAACTTACCCGTAAGATTTCTCTGGTGGTTACCATGAACGTTGTTCTTCTTTAAAGGTGGATTCAACACATATCTATTCGCTTTCTTCGTTTCCATCTCCACACAGATCCTTCATTCCATGTCATATGTAATTCCTTCATAGATTGTTACCATTCTTTGCAGCGCTGCTTCAGTTGATTCTTCTTTTCTTCTGTTCTTTGCTACCCATCTGGACATTCTCTCTCGAGCAAGTTTTCTCATTTGAAAGCCAGAGAGAAGTCTCCCTTTACCCAAAAGATGATGATCTAACTAAAAAGGAGTTGTTTCATTTTTTTTATTCTTTTAAGAAACAAAATCTACAAAATGGCAAGATTTATTTCAATAGTTAGTTCACACTTTGAATGTCCATGGAGAGAGATTTTTCTATTTTTATTTTTTTATTTTTTATTTTGTCTAATGTAACTTCAGTTTTAAAACTTATCTTCAGAATTTATTTAGAATTATATTAGATAATTATTTCTCCAATTTTGACAAGTTTCCCATTAAAATTTTGTTTGAAGCCTTGCATGGCTTTCTTTTTATCTTTTCTTGCCTTTGTATTATTTTCTTTCCAGCTTTTCATGCTTTTAACCCTTCAGTTCACAATCTTATTTCCTAAATTTGTTTTTAAAGAATCAACTTATTTTCCATAATTATCCTCACATAATCATAAATTATCAATTATAATTAGATATAATACTTGTTATAATGAAATCAATTTATTTTAAAATAATAACTATTTTCTCTAAATTTCATAAGCTTAATTTATTTAATCATTATTTTGATTTTCCAAATTCATATAAGTTCCTTTGTAGGTAAAATTTAATTTAATTAACAGATTAAACAAAAACCATTATGTTTACCATCCAAATCAATGACACAGTAAACACAAATAAATAGTTACCCCAATATCCAGAAGGTAAACTACAGAGGGGCTCTACACTATCATTCATGGACATAGACTGAGTGATTATGGTGGAATCCTTTGTTACATTGGGATTGTAGTCTCTCTCTAACAATTCTTTTTTGTATTCTTTGTATCTTTGTGGTAGTGATCCCTTCAAGTTGTTAACCTTGTTTGACAGTGAGTCCTTGTTTCAGATAGTGAGTCCTTGTTTCATGCAGTGAGCCTTATTTCAGGTAGTGAGCCTCTTGTAATCAATTTTTATATTCTCTATAGTGGGAGTTAATCTTCACCGTAGTTTTTCCCTCATTGGGATTTCCACGTAAATTTGGGGTTATTTTGTTTATGTGTTAGATTTGAGTTTCTACATTGACATTTAATGATTAATCATTTAAGCAGTATTAAGTATTAGTTCCAATAATTGAATTAAAAGTTTAATTTTGTGACAACTGATTCACCCCCCCTCTTAGTTATCCTATTCAAAAAATTTGAAGTATGGGAGCAGCATTAAAGTGTTTTTGTAGGTCTTCAAGCTCAGTTTTATTCAAGATCTAGCACTGTTAAGGGTTGATTATGGTTGCCTATGTGAATCATGATGGATTCTAGGTTGAGGAGATGCAACTAGCCATCAAGCCAAGCCTAATTGTAACATAGAAAAATGGCCCCTTGTCATTTTCATGGTCTTTTAGGCCTTTCTTCATGATGCTTGGTCCATTTTTCTTTGATTTAATGTTGCAATGTGGCTTGAACATTCACATTAGGTCCTTCAAATTCAAATTATGGCATCTTGTGAAGGTGTTGTGAAGTGTTGTAAAACATTTCTACACTTTTCTAGACTCTATTCATTACAATTCACCTAAAAATCACCTTTTCATCACTTATCAAGTCCTATTTTGAACTGTTGTAAATTATTGTAACAAGATTTCATGCTTTTCTAGGCTTAATTTCACTATTTACACCTTTCTTATGCTTTATTTGACCCCTCTATTCCCTTATAGGGCTTAATTGTGTTTCTGAATGTAAACCCAACAAACAACATTAAATGTGACTTAATTCCTGACACCCACATTCAAGTCCAAGGTGGGACCCATTCACCATGGGTGGCAAATGAGTCCCTCTTGGCTCAAAATTCAAAATATTTCAAAATTTTGTTTGGGTTTTTATTTAAAATGACCTTATGACGACCTGTGATGAGGTATCATTTGTTCACTAAGGCACAAGTGTGTATATATAAGTGTTTCTCTTCTCATTTTAACCCCAATTCATCAAGTTCACTTAATCACTCATTCATTCAAACATTCAAGCACTTTGCATCATTGAATCAAGCATTAATCAAGTATTTTGGAGCAGCCATTGTTATATCTTTAGATTTCTTTAATAAGGGTTTGGTAAGTTGATAGCATTTGCATGTTATTTCTTTATCATTCTCTTCCATTCCATTTCTTCATTAAGGGTTTGATTACCAAAGTGGGATCTGACCAAGGAAAATCCCTATAACCTAGCCCTTAACCATTTTTCCCCTTTGCATGTGTGTTTGCAGACTTGTGTATGCATATTTGACAAGCTATTAGGCATTTAAAACTGGACAAGAGCCAACAAAGTGTTTCAAATCAACTGCAACCTATTTCAGGCTTAACGAAGACATTATCTCTATTTTCTGCAGATTTGAATCTGTTAACCCAACAAGCAAACAACCTCAAATCTACTGCTACAGGATTGGTCCCTGATTTCACAAAATTTTGGGAGAGGACTGATTCACCATTAGTCACGAATGAGTCCTACCTTAAGGATGGAAATCTAGATTGATTCAGCCTTCTTTTCTGTTTTGCATTTGTTCTTATTTTAGTTGATGTTTGCATATCACATTGTGTTTTCCAACATTGAATAATTCTTAGGTTTCTCATTCATAATTAGTCAAATAGTTCATTTAATTGCACTTAGATCATTCCATTTAGATTTAATAACATCATACATATCTTAATTTGAGTGAACCACCTAAACTTTTAGGTTGGGTTTATCTCTCTCCTTTTAGGTGAAACATCGTAAGAGTGCAAGAGTAGCCTATAAATCCTACCCAAAAATATACAGTTCAATAATGACTTGTTTCCTTAGTGATTCCTGATGAGCCCAAAATGTGCTCATAGTTTGGATACTATGATGAACTTTTAATGCCTTTACTTTTATTATTTGTGGTTGTTTAAAACTCTTTTGAAACCTTTTATGGGGATATCCTATAGCAAAACACTTTCATGTTCATGCAGCTTATTGTGTTGACCTGACTGCATTTATTACCCTGTTGACTCCCTAAATGACTAGTATATCGCATACAGTTTTTTGAATGATGAAATGGATTTAAATGTGTGATTAATGAACAGATATTGTGTATATGCCATACGCCTTTTCTTTCACATCTGTTACCTTTTGTATCGTAGGTTGTTGAAGAATGATCGAGTCAAGCGCAGCCGATCTCGGCCTTGCAGTAAAGTCCATTTCCTGCACGACTTCAAGGAAGCTTCGGCAAAGACTCTTTGACCGAAACCATTGGGAAAGATTTTTAATGACAGTCAGTCTGGAAAGAGTGGAGCGCTAGATTCTCTCTCGATCGGGTTGAACGCATAAATTCATTTATGAAGTTTATTCCTTGATTCTGGGATACACTTTACTTCCACGTCTTTCTTTGATAGGGTTAGTTAGTTTCTCTCCTGATTTTAAATAAAGTTCTCCTCCTGTGCGAGTGGGAAGGGAGATGATAGTTAGAGTAAGATAGAAGCATAGTGATAGCAGATATCATGTAAGAGTTAGTATGATAATGAAAAGCAGAATATGTTTGACAAGAGACAGAATTTGTTGTTAGTTTCTATATCAACAAAGCAATGTATACCATTCTGTTTTCATGAATAAAGTTTGATGAAGTTCTGAGTTCAGCATCTGTGTAATCAGTAGATGCTTGCTAAGGGGGCCCACTTAGTAAGTATATGTAGCTAGTTAGTTAGCTGTTCTTTTCCGTTGATCTTCAGTTAGCTTTCATCTATGAAGTTTTCATACAAACTCAGTCTTGTATTGCTCTTGCAGCATAGGGAATCCATCCCTGTGCCTGTTCCTGCAGCATAAGGCTAGTTCTTAGTTTGTGTTTCAGTCATAGTTGTTATGGTTTCTATTTTAATCAAATCATAGTTGAGTTAAAAGAACTTTGCATTACCTTTCATGTAGCGTGAATAGAATTCCCTTCTAAGTATTTATTTCTGCTAAGTTTTGACTGAAACTAGTTCTTAGTGCATATATTTTTCTGTGCCATTTAAAGTATACATCCCCTAGTTTGACAAGTAAATGAACATCCATAGAAAGATATTAGTCACCTGTTGGAATGTCCAAATCCCAGGAAAGGTTTTACTGTGATTATCATATCCTTTTATAGGCGCGACCATTTTTGGCGTCATTGTCAGGGATGGCGTTAAGCTAAGGATTTGTCAGAAGTCATTTTTAGTATTAGTTTAGTTTGTTAGTCAAAATTTTCAAAATATTTCAAACCACAATTCATCGTATTGCATGCATAGAAGAAGAAGAGACGCACTAGGAAGGTTCCTCCCTGAAAACCTGTTTGTTGAACTACCATTTGACCCAGCTAACAACGAACCTGAGGAAAATCCATTCGCTCTATTATTCCAGCAAGCAAACATGGCAAATAATCCACCTAATAACCCACCTCCTACTTTTGAGCTTCCCATTGTTCCCCAACGAGATACTGACAATCTTAAAAATATACCTTCTTCACTACTTCCAAAATTCTATGGCCTAGTCACGGAGGACCCTGAAACTTTTTTGTTTGAGTTTGATGTCCTCTGTTGCAGTTATGAATACAATATAGATGCCCATAAGCTGAAGTTATTTCCTTCCACCTTGAAGGGGGGAGCTCTCAGATGGTTCATGAGTCTAGGAAGAGGTGTTGTTGATAGTTGGGCAGCCATGCAGATGAAATTCCTTGAGAAGTATAAGGAATATTGTAAGAGTGCCAGTAAAGGAGATGACATATTCCGAATTCAGCAGAAGGAGGATGAAAGTCTAGAAGATTATATTTCAAGGTTCTTGTTTTCACTAAAGAGGAACTCAAACCATACTCTCAACGAGGACTCTCAGAAACTACTCTTTCTAAGGGGAATCAGTGATGCCTGTATCGACGACCTGGACCTGATGGGAGGAGGTGATATAGCCCAACTGTCTTGGGATGATATAAAGAAAATATGTCTTAACTACTCTCGAGCAATAGTTAAGAAAGGTCGAGGTCATCATGCTACAGTGGGGAAGTCTTCTTCTGGTGGAGTTTCTTGGATGGAGATAACAAACTTGTTGTCTGACTTCAAGCAGGACATCATTAATAATATGGCTACACAACTAGATACTATGCAAGCTCGGAAGAAACATGACAAAGCTAAGGCAGTTTTGGCCAAGTTCTGTCCATATTGCAGACAGAAGAAGTGTGACTGCAGATGCAAGATGGTGGCTAATTTGGAAGCTAGGCAACTACCTACTGACTTCAAGCTAGTAGAAGGTGATGATGATCAACTATTTTTTGTTGCACAAAGGAGACCATGTGGGCCCAAAGACAATGTATGCCTCAAGATCCTTTAACTTTTGGTAATCCTTATTCTGGCTATAATAACCAATGGCAACATGCATATGGATCACCACCACCCTGGAATCCACCTCAACCAAGCTGGCCTAATTACCAGACCCCGCAATGACAATCTCCTCAAGGAGGTTGGCAACAGCCACAAGGACAATGGACCCCGCCTTCAGGTAATTGGCAGCAAAACCCTCAATGGAGAGGTCCTCAAAAGTGGCAAAACCAGTCCTCTGGATTCTTGCAGCTTCCACAGACGCAACAGCAGGCCCTTATGCCACCTCCTGCAGTAACTGCCACAAATATTGGACCTCCAAAACAAACGCCTATGCCTGCCCAACCATTGCCAAATCCCAATAATAGGAAATAGCAGCAGCCACAACAGCCTACGTATCTTACCGAAACCAACCAATATCAAGCTTATGCCTTAGACGTTAATGACATCCATTTGAGGTATGGAACCACTTTACCTGCTCCAAAACTACCTCTAATTAATGAAATACCAGATTCTTCCCTTGAAGAATCTACTACACCTGTTGATCCTCCTGAGCATATGCCTATACCTGATACGGTTTCTAAGGAGCCTATTTTGCAAAGTCAAGACAAACCACCTTTTCCTCAGAGGTTGCAAAGTACTACATTTACATCTATGAAAGAACCCACTTTTGACATTCTGGATCAGCTAAAAAATGTACAAATTCATATCCCCTTATTTCAAGCTATTAAAGATGTACCCATTTTTGGAAAAGCTATTAAAGAGGCCTGTTTGAAGAAGCCTGGACAAAAGAAAAAGGATCCCCAAACAATTCATGTCTTAGGGAAATTGGCTGATATAATGTTGGGAAATGTAGTCATCCCAAAGTATATTGACCTTGGAAGTCCTGTAGTGCAAATACATATAAATGGCCAAATTGTAAAAAATGTTTTGATTGACTTAGGTGCTACCATTAATGTCATGACAAAGCATACTATGGACTCCTTGAACATTTCAAACATTAGGTCTACACCCACAGTTCTGCAGCTTGCAGATAGTTTCACAGTTAAACCTGATGGGATGGTGGAAGATGTAATTGTCACTCTTGAATCTTGGGAGTATCCAGCTGATTTCACAATATTATCAGTTAAGCAAACTTTAGGAGGGTATCCAGTTATCCTTGGTAGACCATGGTTGGCAACTACTGATGCTTTTATAAGATGCTGCTTTGGAGATATGACTATTTCTGATGGACAGTCCACAAAAAAATTAGCTCTGTATCCGCCTGCTAGACCTCAACTAGATTTGTCCCAACCTGTTTGACCAGATGAGGGGGAAGAAACTGAAGAAACCAATTCTTTGACTCAATTAATGATGCTTCAAAATGATTCATTCTCACAACTTCAGAGTGAGGATGCTTTGCTCTTTCAAATTATACAGTACAATTCTGATATGGGTAGTTCATCTGATCGAAATGGCAAACATCTACAATGTTTCCTACAACAACCAAATTCTGAGAGTTCACTGCCTAAACTTCCAACAATTTTTCATCACTTGCTTCCACAAGAAGTACAAACATCGCCTGTAGATTCTATGAGTAATCTTACTAAGCAGATAGAATTGTCTCCAAGTCACTGTTTGAATATCAATAGCAAGCTGTCACAATCTCAACAGGCTATCTTATTAAAAATGCTATAAGATCAGCATAAATCTTTTGCATGGGAATATGGAGACATGCAAGGAATAGACCCTCGAGTTTGTACTCATAGGATATATATCAAAGAAGATTGTTTACCAGTTAGACAACCTCAAAGGAGAGTAAATCCAACACTTAGAGAAATAGTTAAAAGTGAGCTTCAAAAATTACTTGATGCTGATTTTATTTATCCAATCTCTGACAGTCAATGGGTTTATCCATTAGTTATTGTTCCCAAGAAAGGTGGAAAATGGAGAGTGTGTGTAGATTACAGAGAGTTGAACAATGCCACTAAAAAAGATCACTTTCCACTACCTTTTGTAGACCAAGTACTAGACTCACTGTCTGGCAAAAGATATTTTTCCTTTTTGGATGGGTACAGTGGGTACAATCAGATAAAAATTGCCCCCGAGGATCAAGATAAGACCACTTTTACCTATCCATGGGGAAAATTTGCTTATTCGGTCTTGCCTTTTGGTCTATGCAATGCGCCAACAACATTTCAGAGAGCAGTAATTAGTATCTTTGCTGATATATCTCATGACTGTATGGAGATTTATATGGATGATTTCACCACCTATGGGATCACATTTGAAGAAGCACTGGTGAATTTAGAAAAGGTATTGAAAAGGTGTAGAGAGCAAAATTTGTCTCTAAACAGTGAGAAGTGTTTTCTAATGATGGAAGAAGGTATTGTTCTAGGTCATCATATTTCAAAGAATGGAATTCAGGTCGACCCTACTAAAATTGAAGTTATTCTGCATTTACAAACTCCTGCAAAACAAAAAGATGTCAGAAGTTTCCTTGGCCATGCAGGGTATTATAGAAGGTTTATAAAAGATTTCAGTAAAATTTCCAGTCCACTTTATGCCTTATTAACTAAGGATTCTCAATTTGAGTGGACAGAGGCTTGTGAAAAATCCTTCCTCAAACTAAAGGACCTGCTTACTCAAGCTCCTGTTCTTCAAGGTCCAAAATGGAATTTTCCTTTTCACATACATGCTGATGCCTCTGATTTTGGTATAAGAGTAGTTTTAAGTCAAAAATAAAATTCAGTTAAGCATGCCATCTACTTTATCAGCAAGAACCTTCAAGGTCCTGAACTCAACTATACTGTTACAGAAAAGGAATTGCTTGCAGTAGTATATGCTTTGAATAAATTCAGGCATTATGTCACAAATTATTAGATATTCATCCATACTGACCATGCAGCAATCAAGTATCTGATGAACAAACCTGCCATTTCTGGTAGATTAGCAAGATGGCTCCTGTTGTTATAAGAATTTGACATTACAATAATTGACAAACCAGGAAGAGCTAATGTTGTAGCTGACTTTCTATCAAGACTTCAATCAGCTGCACCTGATGAGCACGAGGTCATTGATGATAAGTTCCCAGATCAACACTTATTTTCCATTACTGCACATACACCATGGTATGCAGATATTGCCAATTATCTAGCAGCAAACAGAATACCAAATCATTTTTCTCCAAAAGAAAAAAAAATTGTTAATAGAGAAAAGTTTCAACTTTTCATGGATTGCAAATTGTCTATTTTATACTGGACCTGATCAAGTGATGCAAAGATGTGTAAGAGAAGATGAGACTTATGATATCTTGCATGCTTGCCATGATGAACCATGTGGGGGATATTTTGCAGCAAAAAGAATATCAATGAAGATTCTTACAACAGGGTACTACTGGCCAACATTACACAAAGATGTTGTGGCCTATACAAGGAAATGTGACAGATGCCAACGTATGGGAAGACCAACCAAGTCAGATGAAATGCCACTATATCCACAGGTAATAGTCACCCCTTTTGATAAGTGGGGAATGGATTTTGTGGGACCAATTGATCCACCATCAAATGGCAAGTCATACATTCTAGTTTGCATAGACTATGTAACAAAATGGGTTGAGGTAAAAGCTATGAATCATGCTCGAGATAACAAGGTTGCTGAATTTCTGTATGAACAAATTTTCACTAGATTTGGAGTTCCCAGAGAGCTTGTAACTAATCAAGGAGCTCAATTCACATTGAATCTGATCACTGCACTAATGAATGACTATAAGATCAAACATAGGAAGTCCAGCCCCTATCACCCTCAAGCCAATGGTTAGGCAGAGGTAAAAAATAGAGAAATTGAGGCGATCCTAACAAAGACTGTGCAGCTCCATAAAAAAGATTAGAGCAATCGACTTCCTAAAGTAGTTTGGGCCTACAGAACTACGTGGAAGACAACAACTGGGTTTACACCTTTTGAGCTACTTTATGGAAAAACAGTAATGTTGCCCATTGAATTTGAGCAAAAAACTTTGAGGAGAGCTCTTGAACTCAATATGGACATATTTGAAGCACAGAAGGACCATCTACTGCAGCTAAATGCCTTGGAAGAAATGAGAAAAGCAGCCCTGCAGCACACAAAAGCAATCCAACAACAAAGGAAGAAATGGCATGATCAACATATCAAAACTAGGAAATTTTCTGCTGGTGATTGGGCTCTATTATATGATTCCAGATATCAAGAGAACCAAGGTAAGCTCACAACATGCTGGCTTGGCCCCTATGAAGTCGAGAATGTGTTTGATAATGGAGCTATATAGCTGGCGAGAATTGATCCAGTCCGTTTCAAAATGCTAGTTAATGGCCATCAACTCCAGTTGTACCATAAACCAGTTTCAAAAGAAAAATTCATGCAGCAGTTTGTTCATATTCCTCCCGCTACTCTTCCTGTAGCCGAAGGCTTTAGCCTTTCTCCTGCAGCTTCACCGTAATTTTGAAAAAAACATGCTCATAATAAAGGTTTTCTTTTTAAAAGGAAACCCCTTTTTCTCCATTCTCATTTATCGCCCCCACCTCACTTCTCTATCTTCCATCCATCCATCTCATCCATTCATCTTGTCCGCCCACATCACCCATCCACTTCATCCACCCGCATCACCCTTAATTAAGATATTATTCCCAACTGTCAACTCATGTAGACACCGTCATCTTTCTTCACACGTACATGCAAATATCAAAGGTACACCATATCTTTTGTTATCGCATATTTGATTTATTTTATTCTACTCATTTATTGGTATGCATGTACTGGTCATTATTACCCGATCTCCGCTTATTTTTTTTAGTACATGTGAAGACACATGTCATACTCTCAGTAGGGGGCGGGGTAATCCACCTTTTAAAACCTGTCTTTTCGCCACTGCCATAATTGTGCAAATAACCTTTTTTTATTATTCTTCTAGTACTTTCCAAATATGATCGCATGTCCTTTATTGCATGTTTTTCTTGTAAATTATGATTAAGACTACTTGTTTAAAAAGTTCATTTTTGGAAAAGAAAGAAATGTGATGACACGACAGAAGAAAACCAGAGTAGAAAGGGGAACAGAGAATTTGAATTCTCAGTAAGAAATTGAGTTCAGAGGAAAACTGTGAACATGGGTGGTCAGCTGGTGCGACATGATCCTGTAGCTCATGAATTATTATTGAAAAATCCTCAAACAGTCCACGCATTCAGCATCTGTGGATGGTTAAACTATTTCTTGAGCTTAAATGCTTTTGATGAGGAGGCTGCTGGAGAATTTTTTAGAACCCTTTCTGAAGGGGAAGCCACTGTATGGGGTCTAACGGTTGTTGCAACTAAAGACAGAATTGCTGAAGTAACCGGGCTTCCATCCGTTGGAGAAAATTTTTCTTCAGATGTTGCCACTGCAAGGGCTAAGTTTTCAATGCCCAATGATGGACCTTTGGAAGTCTCCAAGCAGGGATGCAAGCGGGTAACGTTGCCTCCTCCTTATTCAGAATACGCCACTTACATAATCAGGTATTTAACCTGTGAAGGCCGTTTCTCCTACCTGCATTCTTATCATTTCAAATTATTAAGTCATATGAGGCATGGGTTAGTTGTAAATATTCTAAATTTCCTGTTCAAATTTCTAGAACAAAGTTCCCATGGAACCTAACAAGGGAAAGATAATTCTGTTGCTCACCATGGCCTTATCAAATTACTAATTGAACACTCTTTGAGAGATGTCTCACCTCTTTCCTGGAAACAATTTGTTTCCCAAAAGAACTTGCAAATTCCACAACCCCCTAGGGTACTTACCCCACGGCCTTAGAAAAAGAAGAAAGAAATTGCATCTACTAGTAGAACAGGGCAAGGGTCATCTACTCATGTAGCACCTGGTTCTGCAGCTCCCCCACCAGAATCTTTTGTTGGGATGCAAACTAGGTCTGCCACTAGGAGAGAGAAGGGAAAAACAAAGGCAAGCGAGTTGTCTAAGGCAGAACAAACCCCAGAATCTGACCCTCATTCTCGATAAAGGAAATGCTCTTCTCCTGCAGCACCTTACCTTGCAGTCGTCTCTCCTACAGCAACACCTGTTGCTAACATCAATTCACCATCATCCTCTGGCAGGGCAGAGCCCTCTAAGCAGACAAAAAAAAGGAAGGCTACCAGAACATCTCCTGCAGCTGCACCAGTGCCAAGAATAGTTTCCACAAGGAAACAATGTAAAACCTCCCCTGCTTCATCTCAACCAGAGGTTATTGTAATCTCATAAGGGTCTGTAGAGTCCGAATTTGATGTTTCTCTGAATGTGTTTGAAAATGCTGCACAAAGTTCATTCATTTTTGAAGAGGAACAAGTTGAGACAAAAGAAATAGGGCATAATGAGCAAGGGTTACCAAATCTTGATGACTTGGCTACCGCTGCTATGCATTTTTTGGAGGAAGCACAGTCTTCTCCATTGCAGCAACAAGAATTCATCTTGCAGCAAGAGCAGGAACTGACTAAACAATTGAATGTGCCTAGTGAAGCTACATTTCACCATGCAACTTGTAAAGCCATTGTTGTTTATAAGAAGACGTTTTTGATTGAGTTTCTGGAATATGTTAAAGCTAACTGGGAAACAGTTACATTGAAAACCCTGACTTTCTCGCACATAGCCCAAACTGACATGCAACAAAGTCTATGGGAGGTAGAAAGGAAGAAACTGAAAAAGGAAATTGAAAGTCAGAAGTAGGAAATTGTTGAGTTGAAAACAAAAATGGATGAAATGTTAAAAGTAGCTAGTCAAATCATGGAATGCAGACTACCACCCATAATTTATGCTTTGTGCCTTAAGGAATAGTTTTTATGGTTCCAACTAATGAGAATTTCCAGAAATCAAGATCCTATACTTCACACTACTAATGAATTTTACGAGGCATATCAGGCAGCCCCTAATTGGTTAAGAAATTATCTGTGTGAATTTTATTTACATGGCTTCTTAATTCCATCAGAAACAGAATGGAACCCTCTTCTATATATTGGTGATATCCATTTGAAATCATTTATGTCATGGGCAGCAAATAAAGCGAATTATGGCAGGCAATGGGAAATATATGAGGAAGCTGAGAGAAATGAGCCTGTTCCATTACGCTCTCAAAGTTCAAACCCCCATGCAATGTTGAAAGACTGGTTTGCTCTGACATATGGCATTAATAATATTCCAGCTAGAGAGAAGATATTTGATATCAGGAAACATGTATATGATGAATTTCAGGAACAGTCATATTCATTTTGGAGACTGGCATACACCAGAAGTGAGAAAAGGTGGGAAAGATTAACTGTTGGACTAAGAAAATTTGAACTTCATAGTCCCCTAAATTTCACAGTAGCTCTTAAACGATCAAGCAGATATATACAGTTGGGACTTCAAAAGAGATTTGAACTATAGTTGCCATTGACATTCAGACCTCCTGTGCTAATGTGGCCCCTTTATCCTCACCAGGCTACAAATCTTAATGATGATTTAGAGGACCGTAGGTATGAAAGGTGCCGGGATTTTAGAGGATTTTATTACAGGTTTGGAAATCCATTTCAGAGTCATGCAACAACAACTGATTTCAGAGAAACTGCCAGAAAAGTTAATGCTGGAGGACCAACATTAGGCTAAGTAGGGGGAAGTGATGAGCCCAAAATGTGCTCATAGTTTGGATACTATGATGAACTTTTAATGCCTTTACTTTTATTATTTGTGGTTGTTTAAAACTCTTTTGAAACCTTTTATGGGGATATCCTGTAGCAAAACACTTTCATGTTCCTGCAGCTTATTGTGTTGACCTGACTGCATTTATTACCCTGTTGACTCCCTAAATGACTAGTATATCGCATACAATTTTTTGAATGATGAAATGGATTTAAATGTGTGATTAATGAACGAATATTGTGTATATGCCATACGCCTTTTCTTTCACATATGTTACCTTTTGTATCGTAGGTTGTTGAAGAATGATCGAGTCAAGCGCAACCGATCTCGGCCTTGCAGTAAAGTCCATTTCCTACATGACTTCAAGGAAGCTCTGGCGAAGACTCTTGTACCAAAACCGTTGGGAAAGATTTTTAATGACAGTCAGTCTGGAAAGAGTGGAGCGCTAGATTCTCTCCGGATCGGGTTGAACACATAAATAAATTTATGAAGTTTGTTCCTTGATTCTGGGATACACTTTACTTCCACGTCTTTCTTTGATAGGGTTAGTTAGTTGCTCTCCTGATTTTAAATAAAGTTCTCCTCCTGCACGAGTGGGAAGGGAGATGATAGTTAGAGTAAGATAGAAGCATAGTGATAGCAGATATCATGTAAGAGTTAGTATGATAATGAAAAGTAGAATCTGTTTGACAAGAGACAAATTTTTTTGTTAGTTTCTATATCAACAAAGCAATGTATACCATTCTATTTTCATGAATAAAGTTTGATGAAGTTCTGAGTTCAACATCTGCATAATCAGTAGATGCTTGCTAAGGGGGCCCACTTAGTAAGTATCTGTAGCTAGTTAGTTAGCTGTTCTTTTCCATTGATCTTCAGTTAGCTTTCATCTATGAAGTTTTCATACAAACTCAATCTTGTATTGCTCCTGCAGCATAGGGAATCCATCCCTGTGCCTGTTCCTGCAGCATAAGGCCAGTTCTTAGTTTGTGTTTAAGTCGTAGCTGTTATGGTTTATTTTTTAATCAAATCCTAGTTGAGTTAAAAGAACTTTGCATTACCTTTCATGTAGCGTGGATAGAATTCCCTTCTAAGTATTTATTTCTGCTAAGTTTTGACTGAAACTAGTTCTTAGTGCTTATATTTTTCCGCGCCATTTAAAGTATACGTCCCCTGGTTTGACAAGTAAATGAATGTCCATAGAAAGATATTAGTCACTTGTTGGAATGTCCAATTCCCAGGAAAGGTTTTACTGTGATTATCATATCCTTTTATAGGCATGACCAATTCCATCCTCCATTACCAATCTACTTTCAGTCTAACGAAGGTACATGCATCATCATGACTTATTATAGTGATTTGACATCTCTCAAAGTGAGTCATTGCATTCAAGCTTCATTCATGCATCTCATTCTTACACATTAAAATAGGGTTGCATTGCATGTTTTATTTCCTAATCCTAGACACACTTAAGGTTAGGGTTTATGTTCACATTTTCATCCAAGTTTCATTGTTTCTATGAAGGTTTAATTACCAAACTAGGTGTTTGATGGGGGAAAACCCTTCAAAAGCAAATTAAGTCAATATTTCATTTTACAAGGATTTGTATAGGTTCAGACATAGAAATTAGTTTGAAAGGGAAGAATAGACATTGGAGCATAGATCTAAAATTTGAATTCTTGAGAAAGAGGAATGGGAATGATACACCGGAAGTGGCATATGAGTCCTACTATAGGTAGTTGTTCCAATTTTTTGTAGTTCTAGATGCCCATTTGCCAAATTATAGTTTTTGTACAGAAACCCTAATATGGGACTGATACACCTAGACTGGAATGCGAGTCCTAGTGTGCCAAAATTTCAAATTTTCTAGCAATTCATAGTGCATTCCATCCTTCTTTAGGTTTTCAGGTGCATACTTTTGATATCTCACCTCTTTTTTTTTATTTACATGCATTTTTAGGTCATTTAGTAAAAGATTGCACCATATTAGGGTGGTGAACCCCTCATTAGTTTACAATCATCCCCTAGGATAGCCCTATTGTAGGATCTTTTCTCCATTACATATCTAGAATTAAGATCTTTAGGGTTATCCTTGAATGAAAGTGTTTGAGCTTTGTTATTCTATCTCCCAAGCATAGAACCCCAACAAAATTCCACCTTTCACTTTGCAAACTTGAAAAATCTTCTCCAATATTTCTCTTCAATTTGTATTCAAACTAAGTCTTCAAAGCACACATAAACCCTAGGAATAAAGTGTTGAAAACATGTATGAAACGGATCCAAAGGATGTGGATCTTGACTCTTGCTTGAATGTTGTAGATCTTGAATAAAATTCTTGGTTGAATCATGAAACCCTACATCACAAATGATAGTTCGAAAAAAACCATGATGCATTATGACTTATACATGATGCTTGATACTAGAATGATGCTCTAAAAAACTTGATAATAAACTCTTGAAGGCTCTTGAGTGCTTTTGTAGACTAAATGTTTTTATAAGGATGTTTATTCAAAGGTGAATTGGAAAAGTACAAAGGTGCACGTGGAAACTTGTAGCAGCTTGAATGAAGACCTTAAATGCTTAAAATATTGAATTTAATGCACATTGGGAATCATACACCAAGCTGGGTGATTTAGTTCCATATGCAGGAACATAAATTTGGCAGTGGTAGGAGAAAAACTCCTAAAATCGAGAAATTTGACTATACTTGGACTCATACGCCAAAAGTGATGTATCAGTCCTTCTTAGCCTATTTTAGCAGATCAAAATCTAAATCTTCTCTTCAATCTCTGCTTTTCCTTCTCAACTTGATTTTTGGATTTGAAATGTCAAATTCTACTCTATAGATGCCTTTTAGTGATCTTGTAAACAAGGTGACAACTTTGCAAAATTGACAACACTTCTCTAATCTTGCTCTTCATTGTGTCTTCAACCTAAGTCTATAAATCATACATAAACCCTAGGAATAAAGTATTGCAAGAATGTATGAAATGACTCCAACGGATGTGGATCTTGAATCTTGCTTGAATGTTGTAGATCTTGAATCAAATGCTTGCTTGAATCATGAAACCCTACATCACAAATGCTATCTCAAAAATAAACATGATGCATGATGACTTTGACATGATGCTTGATACTTGAATGATGCTCTAAAACACTTGATAATCAGCTCTTGAAGGCTCTTAAATGATCTTGTAGACTAAAATTTTCTATAAGGATGCTTATTAGACTTTCTAGGAGAAAAATAAATGAAATAACCTTGTATTTATACTTGTTTATGCCAAATTTCTCAAAATGACAACACTGCAAGCTGACATCAGATCTAGGAGAATAAAATACCACCAACAATTTGAATTTAATTTAGGTTTGAGCCACATGGGACTCGTATGCCAGAAGTGGCGTATGATTCCCATTAGGCTAGGATTTGGGAAACATTTTTCAAAACATGCTTAGATTTATGTGAAATCAAGATTTAAGGGGCCCCAAAAATTAGGTGGGACCCATATGCCCAAGGAGGCGTATGAGTCCCAAATTACTAAATTTGGGCCATACAATCCAAAAAAACATGAATTATTATTGTATGGTTGTTTATGTCATGATAATCCTCATAAAGATGCATTAATTAAGGCTTGTGGATGCAAAATAAGGCCAAATGAGGCATAAAGAAGCCCAATTTATTAATGAAACCCTACATTAGTGTGAAAGTGTAAAGATACACTTTACAACACCCTAAATAAGGCACAATGTGCATTTAGTTTACAAGGGTCCAAGACCTAATGTGAATGTGTTAAACACATTACAACACTAAATCAAGGCAACATGATGCTCAATTTAATGAGGGCCTAAACAAGTGCAAAAATGTAAGCGTATATATTTTTCATCATTATAAATATCAATGTCATCACACAAAGAACTCTTAGAACATGTCTTACTAATGATTCAAATTGGATAGACTTTACACCCTCCTGTGAAGGAGATTACAAAATCTTGCAATTTAAAGAGTCTTGTGTAAGTATGACATCTCTTACTAAGCAAGAGATATCTTTATCACAAAATAAAGGAACATCTTCTACAATTGATCAAGATGATATCTTGTCGAGACTCCTCCAAGAACATGAAGGAAATTTTACTACAAGAATTCATTTTGTACATATCATAGAGTTCATGGTCATTCTACTAATGAATGCAAGGATTTCAATAATAAAATTCAACATCTTAAGAATTGTGGTGCTCTTCCTTATGTTTAAGCACCTTGTTCCTCTAATCACTGCTGTATTTGACTCCAAATTCTGATCAATTATTGTCAAAATACCAATAAACTATTGTCGAAATACCGATGAAACACTCATAAATTTTGTCACTTTTTTGACAAAATTTTAAACATCAAAATACCAACCCAGCATCGTTGGTCATCGACACAGAAAATGGAACCAGTGTTCATTGAAAAATCAATACAAATTTCACCATCTAGCAATGAAAAATAACCACAACACAATGCAAACTGCATCTTCGAAAGTGTCGAAATAACATCAAACATTCATCAAAATTTTGAAAAATACCTTGGAAAAACTACAAAACTTTCGACAAAATTGTTGTGCATGTGACGAAAATATCATCGAAAGTGTGATGAAAATATCGTTTTATGTATAGCAACTTCATTGGAAGTTTTATGGTTCGTCGCAACATGTTCGTCAAAATTTCAATGAATGTCTACAATTTATTTTTTTTAAATTATTCATTCAAATGTATGCTATTAAATACATTTGAACAAATTTTGTAATTCCTATTATTGACCTATTATTCTTGCAAATTTTTGTGCTATGTTGTTGTATTTAAGGACATTCTTTATTCATTCGAAAATGATGAAGATGATATAAGAATCATTAGAAGAGTATTTATATGAGATCATTACAATTGATGTATTATAATCTTTCTCTTTTTCATTCATTCTATTAAAATTATGAAGTGACTGTCTATTTAATGATGAAGTTAATAGAGTCATAACCTTCAAACTTAATACTATTATTACTGAAGAGTATCCATTATTGGCCAAATTGCTTAGACATAAGTTTTGTACAAATTTATTTAGAGAAAGTATACTTTTAAAAGATGAAATAGAGGGGAAACTAGTGTATCATATTTTGAAGGTGATAGAATATCTAAATTACATATTATCATTTTGTTTTGATTCTCATGTAGTCATTTTTGAGTAATATTAGCATAGAATAAGTAGAAAGCTGCAGTGAAAAGTCAACATACGACTTTTTCTATGAAAATGTGCAAAATATAAGTACACACGAATCAAAATATGAAGTGAGGAAGTGTTTGAAAAGATAAAAGCTCCGAAGAAATCAAGCATACACTTTCCATGAGCAATAATTCATTTGCCTGCAATAAAATGTGTATGTACAATGGTTGCATTTGTAGCTAAATGTTTGCTAAGCCAGAAAAATAAAATAGTATCAGTTGAACTCCCCTAAACAGGATCATTTGATGTCCCCTTAGATATTTCTATAGGGGTTTTCATATACATTATTCTATTAGATGAATTTACAAAATTCCAACTGAGCCATTGCAAGTCACATTGAATGCATGGGTAACGTGTTGCTTTCAATTATAATATTCACATCATATCTGCTCATATCAAAATTTGTCACAACTTTAAAGCCTCTGAATTTAATGGTAGCAATGGCATATGCTTCAGCAGCCTCTTCTTGTGTTCATGTGAAGTTAACTCAATCAAGTGAGAAAAAGAAATGGGAAAAACACTTATCTCTCAATTGTTTCCATTGAAGAAGTATGTTAGAAAAATATAATGCCATATCATAAAATCATACAGGAGTGGTAGCTATATATACATTAGGAGAGCAAACCTACTGAATGTTCCCAAATATAGATCTTTTTTATTAGCTACTCTTCCAATTCTAGCCTGCCACCTTACATGCTAGTGATGTATGTTACATACCAATGGCAATTAGGTCAAATCAATATATGAATCTTACATAGAGTAAAATGTGTGATAGAATATAACAACACTTCTAACTTTTTTGCTTAAGATCTAAATGGATTTGAAATGAAAATATGTACAAGAAGTTTTACTTCATCTCAGTGATTTATTTGAAATTTACTCTAACACTTAGTAAGTAATATTAGACATTTGCGCAAAAACCTATTTTCATGTTTTAACCTAGACTTATTTGTATATAAAATGTTCATAAATCTTAAACTCAATTGTTTGTTGGATTGATTCATAGGTAACATGAGTAACTTAAGAACATGACCTTGACAACCTTCATGATGTGCAATAAATACATAAAATATATACTAAAAATTAAATAACTAATTCAAAATATAGAATTAATTATCAAATTACAAACTGAAACATAATTTATATTTTGAAATTAGATCAAAATGTGAATTAAGTTTCCTTTAACAATTCCAACTTTATGAATTTTCTATATATGATCTACAACATGTGATGATTTTCCATGAACATCTAAATGTTGTTGACCTCTTAGTAGGCTATCTAACTCACTCAATTTTAGCACAATGCATCCACAAAATTTGGTCATATACAACCTCCACTAATAATCCTGCTACTCTACAATTTCTAGTATTTTTGAGACAAATTAGATAGCTATTTAGGTGCCTACTAACTCAAGAAGATCTACACAGTCTTTCCTTGTTGAATTTGGAGAGGGATTGGTGATTGTGCTAGTTAGGTTAAGTTAGATTATATGATTAAAGTAGATCACTTATTTAGTTAATAGTGAAATTATCCTCATTCAAGGAAGTTGTATGAGTATCCATGGCCCTCAACACATTAATGAAATGGGTTTAATATGACATGGCCTTCAAATCTATATTGCATATACTCAATTTTTCAAGGGTGTACCTGTATCATGCCTTCCATACATGACATACAACTCTCTTTCCTCCATTCATTAGAACATTTAAATCCCCAGGTAGAGAAAACTACATTCAGGAATGGTTTTGACCTCCACCCTGCAAAATCAGTATGAGATTCGTGCCAAGTGTAGTGAATTGAGGATTTGTATCCAATTTGACCATTTCAAAAATTCAAATCCATTGTTTTAGAATTAGGTATTCATTTCCTCATGCCATAAATGTATCCAATATATGGTACACAAAAACAAAGAATTTCTTATTAGACTAAGTTTAACATATTTATCCCTGATAACTTTATATAGGCCAACATTATCTGTGTAACTGGACCTCTCCTATGTATCATGTAGGAAATAAATATTTAAAATGTTAACAAGGAAAGAAGCATAGTGGCTTTCTTATTGCCTAAGAGAGCAACTTCATTTCCCTCAAATCCCCTTTACATGTGAAAATGTACATGGATTATAAATTCAACTATTAAAATTATACAAGTGTTTAAGGGGATGTGTTCTTGTACTCTGGAACTACTAGATACATACTCCAATGTTTGAGGGGTAATCTGATGGGGATGAAACATATCCCCCATGCTGTCCTTTTTTGAAAGTTTAACCTATGCCCCTAGGATGTGTCTTTGGCTTTGTGAGTTGTCATAATTTTATGCATTTTTGAGCTTTTCCTGCCCTAGGGAGTTTAAAATACATCAACAACCTGCTAGAAATGTCATATTATTATTCAATTCCATTAGGTAATAGAAAGGAAAAATTATTATTAGAGCATAGGATTTGCAATTCATGTACATAAATATGATTTGTTAGTTGTTTGGATTAATGATCATGTTTGAATCTTCTTTATATTTCTTCCATGCTTTGAAACTAGTATCAAGATTCCCAGTAAAATTACCCCACTTTCACAAAAAGAACCTTTTTATGCCAGACTTAGAAGAATCTTAGAGGAATTGTATTAAGTGCCCTTTTTCCAGTTTCACGCATTATTACTGGATGCATGGTATGAGACACATGACTAATACATTAAGGAAATCATAAGTGATATGGTTGTAGAAATCACAATGTTAATCGAGTTGGTTAGACTATGTTTCTTTCATTGGTGATTAACCATCCTTGATGAAACGATATGTTGTTTAGGTTCTTGGGAGAATGATCATTTCTCTGAAGGGTAGATTCATATTTTTAGTAGATTTTATCATGATACATGCATCAAGGTCTTTTCTTAAATCATTCCACTTAACTTTTTCTTCTACTTGTTTGTGTCTGAAACTGTACATATAAATATTCCCTGTCCCCCACCATTCCCAAAATTTGGGAAATTTGTTGCCATCATATATGTAGATGTGTGGGCACATCAACAAGCAACTTTTCTATAAACAATTAATAACCCGTAATAAAAATAATAATGGAGATTTCTAAATAAGGTCACATATTCAAATCTCAAAAAATCTAGGTAACATGCAAATCAATTGTATCTATGGACTGTGTCTATGGGGGAGCTAGGCAAGGTCTATTAACATGTACACTAAGAAGAAACCAAAAGACTATAGGTAGCAATCCTACTAAAATGTGTAAGACCATAGTGATTGGCACCACAAGGATTTTTAATTCTTCTTGACAATTACATTAGTAGCACTATGCATATGTATAGAAATTAAATGGAGAGGCCTTTGACAAATGATTTGGTGCCAGCTGTGCAAGTACTCAACGAATACCATGTATTTAGATAGACAAAGTGTTATTACTGCTTTTGGAACCAATATCACCTTGCGGAAATTTATTTCTTTGTGTACTTTCTAGAAAAGCTTTGTTACTAACAGCAAAGATTTACTTTGAAGAATTTCTCAATGCAAATTTATTATCATTCAGAAAATTGCAGTCTATAGACTCTATACCTCTCATGCAGTCACTTGGGCCAATGCTGGAGCACATACCTTATCATAAAAACTCATTTCTTTCATACTTTATGGAAAAGCTATATCAGTCAGTATATTTTAGCTTTGGGGACTTTTTCTTGATGATTTTCTTAGTGTTGTAACTATTTTTGGCATATTCGATACTACTTAAAATATTTCAGCTTTTAGTCTTAAAGTAAGTTCAGAATATACTTTGAATTTTAGATTGGATATTTTTTCAATTTCTTTTAAGTTTGAGATTCGGGTAAGAAATCTGGATTCTAGGAAAAGTGAGCCATGAAGTGAATTCCAAAATTGAAATTATCATATTTCATTAAGCTACTTCTTTGTCCATGAACATTCACCCTAAATATGTATCGAATTATGGTTTATAGGTAAGATGGTTCCAATTTCTATTTTTAAGTCATTTAAGATTAGGCCATATTGGCCCATTCTACATTATGTGTGGTTTTCTGTTATTCTTCTACACTATTTATGCATATTGGGTTTTAGTATAAGACAAGTGTGGACTTGGAACTCAACAATCTACAACACGTTGATTCAAGGAGTTGAGAATAAGGAATCTTTTGGATATGCAAGTCGTGCATTCTTTACCACCAAATACCATGTTCATTTTTTTAACCTTACTTTCTGATAGAAGAAGTGGTCAGGTCCTAAAAAAAATCATATATACTAGTAAAGGTCTGCTTAATAATTGGAAAGCCCTAAAATACCATGGAATATAAGGAAACCAACTACTCAGTGACATATACTATAAACTTATAAAGTGTACAAATTAACATATTTGGGATCCAAAGATTCTACCTTCCAACATCAGACACAAAAGAGAGAACCAAAGAGAACAAACCTTATGCACCACAACAAAAGGAGCTTTCCAAGTTGTCTTTTCCTCACCACATGTCTAACTATAACAATATCCTATATTACAATGTTGATACTGTAGAATTCAAACTTCTTATTGTTGATTAGTTCAGGTGCCCCAACAAGATGTTCTTGGATCTTAATTCAGATACCTATTGTGAAGAGAATGTTTTCTAACTCAAGGATTTGAGCCAATACTGCTTCCATCCTACAAATTTTATTTTCCATTACAAATATCAATATTCTATTGTCATTAAAATTAATGACAAAATAAAGTTATCATCAATTCCTACTAGGACTTACCTCCAACACTTCTGTAAAATATTTTAGTACACCTACTTTATCAATAGCTCCTCTCTAATCTGTCTTCTTCGATTTCCTAATATCAACCACCAAGACTTTCCCAACAACAAATGAGAATAGATGGGCATCAATTAGCCTACACATTGTCAGTATAACAAATTTAGAAACTCAGACTTGTACTTACAAATCACCGGATATAAGAAAAGAAAAAATTTCATCTTCTAGTGAATTTAAAACATTTTCCTCTTGGTAAGATAGGAAGTCTATGAGGAGAACATTTTTTCCCTATATTTCAACAAATTATTAGCTTTAAAACATTAAATTTCTACAATCCATGATATCAATGTAGTATTATTTCTAGATTTTGACTGTGTAACATTTTTTATCATCAATGTTTCAGATTATACTACATGATCTATCATCAGGATGAGTTAAAGCCTGTGAAAAATAATCCTGGATCATCTTATTTGGCTTTAACTTAACTAATCTTGATAAATATTCAATTATATAATATCATTAAAATGTTAGATATATCTATTTCTCTAACCTTAATTTTGTGTATGTAAACTTGTTGTACGATCATGTTGTTGTGTCATTTTGGTCCTCCTTGTGAAGGGAGAGTGAGTGGGGTGTGTTGGGAACATTACCCTCCATCCCTTATGTCCTTGAGAAATTTTTAGAGTCCTTTGTAGACCTTCTAAACTTTGAGTTCAATACACATCTTCCATTTACTCTGGTTTTGAAGATTGGGTGTGATTTTCCACCTTGGGTGTGGTTTCCAAGAAGGTAACCAAGAGAAGGTGTCTAGATATATATTAAATAGTTGAAGGGGTTCAATCAAAGAAGACTTGAATATATTAACTATCTATTATGTTGATAAATCATATTAATTTCACTAAATCATAAAGATAACATAAATTTTACATTTAAAAATAAAGAAAATAAGAGGGGAAGAGGCAACAAATTTTCCAAAGGTAGGAACCATGGAAGTGGATGAGGAGCTCATGATGATGATGATGCTAAAAGAAAAGAAAGTATATAAAGTTAGTGCAATAAAAAATATAACTATAAAACAGGTTGAGGTAGATATGGAATAAGCGGTGGAAGGTAATCTAGAGGAACCACTTTTCTTAAGTGTAGAGGTAAAGGTCACATATTATTTGTGTAATTAGTCACAAGCAGAATATTAAAGAAGATCTAAGAGAATCACAAAATCATCACATCTTGATGAAGAATTTTCTTCTAATAACTTGAACAAGTATGCTAGAAAATGGACAATCATTCTTGCTAAAAAATAAATTTGCTAGTCTTGTAAAGATCTAAAAGAACTATTACAAATAATTTCTTAGTTAGAAATCTATGTAAATTTGGTAAATTTAATAGTGATTGTTTTAACAATCAAGTTTCAAGTAAAATGGAGAAGAAATTAATTTCGAAAATGCTAGAGCATCCTAATTCATATAGAGTATCTTGGTTAAAAACTTTACGCGTTTGTTGAAATTTCAATGAAATTGTTTGTCGAAATATTGAGGAAAATCAAGATCATCAAAATTTCAACGAACGTCGAGCACAAGTTTTTTAAAAAAATTAAAAAGTATACATGTACCCAACGATTCATCTAATTGTACATATTTCGTCAAAAAGTTTTGTCGTATTTTGCAGTCAAATGAGTTAGTGAATTGATATTGATTTTCAAGTTTCTCATCCTTGTCTTGCACTAAGTGGGGGCAAGGGGTTAGGTAGCCCTCTTGTTGCTGTTGTCTCTTTTGGATAGTTGACTACCTTCCATGTATATATAGGAGCAAGCTTAGGATTTGGATGACATGCCTTAAGTTGGCTTGCATGTGACATACTTTTCTTTTTATGTTTAGAATTTTACTTTGGGGGAAACACCTTTTCATGACTTAGCTTCATTTGGAAACATATGAATTGGCATAGGGCTTTCCAAGTAATCTCTCATGTCTTCTTATAATTAAAGAAATTACTCACAAAAATGGTGTTAGCAACCACTTTAAAGTAGGGCCATACATCAACAGTCATATTTCATTATGTGATTTTCCTTCTTCTTGAGATGTGTCATTTTATTGGTGGTGTCATTGGGTTTGATTTCCTCTAAGAACATGATATTTCTTATACTTGTCCTCTCTTGTAGATATTAGGCATGATGTTCCCTAAGAAGAGACCTTACATAAACTAAGAAAAACTCCTTTGAACACACCTTATACTATTTTACATTTGCAATAACCATTATAAGGCCACCTTGCGTAACACACTTTTCTTGCTTATGGAACCATCATGTTTGTTCATGGGTGTTAGCATATGAAGTTTTTCTTGCCCCATGGATCCTATTGTTCATGTTGTGTGGTTTCTTATCGAATTTATCAGGAGGTATAGCTTTGGTATTGTTAATGTATGGGAGTTGAACTTAGATTTGGATTTCCCATAGCCACTTGCTTGTGTGTGTGAGTGAATAATAACCACATGCATATGTGTCTCACCTCTTTGGATACTGAACCTATAGATAGCCTAAAGTTTTGTTTCCTTAGAGTGAGTGTGTATTTTACACTCCTTTTAAATACTCACCTACCAGATAGCCTCAAGTTTCATTGTCTTAGAGTGAGCATTCATTTTGGACAAAGAACCTAGATCACATTGGAAAAATAGTCAAGGCTTGATCCACTTTTCTTTCTATTTCTT